>LPNX010755638.1:72771-140779 GCA_001517045.1 Pseudotsuga menziesii | reverse complement strand
AGTAGCTGACATCTTCACAAAATCATTTTGTGAGAAGACCTTCAGCAATCTCAAATCACTGCTGGGGATTTCTGATCATGCTGTCAAAGCATGAGTGGAGACACGATTCTACAATTTTGTTTTATAGTCCATGTTTAAGGGAGGATTTTCCCAAGTTGGTTTTGCCTCTTTCCTTGGTTGTATGGACATTGCAGTATGTAAAGGGTGACTAAGCCTTGTTGCTAGGCCCTATATTTTTGATTTATTACTCATAAATTCAGGCTTAAGGGGGGGTGTTAGAATAATCAACCCATAGTATTTACCCACTTAGACATTATTTCATTTATTTTGTCTTATTTGCCTAGTCCATGAGTCCCACCATGTGCAAGTTGCTAATTGCCTATCCATAGAGGTCAAACTTGCCATTATTGACTCATGGAGTTCTTGGGAAAGCCTTAGGAATCAAATCTGCTTTATTCCTGGCCTCCTAGGCGCCCTTCTGCTTTTTCTGCTTTATTGCCTGCTTTTTCAGTGTTTTAAGGCACATAGGAAAGCAAGACTAGGTGAGGTGAATCAGCTTTGTTGCCTCTTCCTCCTCCACTATTTGCTCCATGAAAAAGCATGTATGAGCTTCCATTTGACCACTCTTTAGCTTTCCCATGCACCCTTGCTAATTCGTGGGGTCCTTGATAGATTTGGGATCAGCTTTTTACACCTATGGGGGATTTGCCTATTTTGGGTAAGCCTGCTTTATGCTAGATTTGGATGCTTCCTTATGCATTCGATTTGCTCATGTATTCTATATATTCAGCAGACTATGTTATTATAGGATTGGCTATTGTACACTCAGTTAATATAATTTTGTGTTACAGCTCCATATTCAGTCTCCATTGTTGATAATTTTGCATGATCAATTGTTAATTGTTGTGGGTGAAATTAATCTACTATAGGCCTGAATTTCTACATCAATTTCCCATGTAGGAAGCACATACAGATCCTCCTCCTTCATCCGCGAAGAAGAAGGACTAGGCTCTGCAACACAATCAAGATTTGATTGATATGCTATCATTGCTGCAGGCAATGACACGTTCGTTTCGATAGGTCCATTTGAAGGACTTGGTGAAGGAAGAATCCAAGGATCTTCCATATGGGTAGTGTGAAAAGACATCGAATTTAGTGAAGATGAAGCCCCATCGAAACTAGATCCGATCATAAGAACAAGAGTAGGACAACTAAAGATCCCCATAAGGGATGGATACATACCTACACCCACACACCTAGTTGTCGGCTGAGAATGATTGATAATTGGGATAGAAGCTCCCGATAATGCTTTAACACTCGGATTTTTGAATGATGTCTGATCAATCGTAACAATATTCCCATTAAATGGAAAGCATACTACTCAAAATAGAGAAGAGGCTACGACTTGCATACTATACATCCAATTCCAACCTAGTAAAATATTGTAATCAGGGGGCGCATCAATCACCTCGACCTCGATCGCGATGGTCGTCCCTCCCAGACGAACCTTAAGAGAAGGAACAATTCCATGCATTCGAAACGATCTACCATCAAAGGCAGTCAACATGTTAGCATATTGAGACAAATCGGGAGAAACCAAACCCTTCCAGCATGACAAATACATCACGGAAGCAGTAGCGCCTTTGTCAATCACAGTGCATTTGATGGTCATGTTAAGACACTCTACATGAATCAAGAAAGTCACGTAGTAAGGAAAGCGAGGCTATAGTCCCATGGTTTCAAATTTGATGACAAAAGAAGAGCTATCATCATTAACTCCAAGAGTAGAAAGCAAAGCTTTCCTTAGCGAAGGACAAATCTGAAGTACTTCAAGCGCATAGATCACACAAGGAGTTTGGCCCAAATCCTCGACAACAAAATAGTTCTAGGCAGCTCGGGCATTAGGATTGTGCCCCAAATTCTTTAGGACTCCCTTAGGAATGTGAGGTGCAATCTCAGGTTTATCCATAGGGTTTTTAATACGCAAAGGGCTCTTAGGTGGAGCGGGTTTCCTTCCCAAGGTCCGGTTGTGATGAACCATAGTCTTTCACACGAGTCACAACCTTCGTAGCATGCACCATGTTGATGCAACCATGACCCGTATTGGCTTCCGACGGATTTTGATCTCCACCTAACTCACAATGAGGATCATGGGTTCTTGAGTTCATATTTTTATTATGGGGTAAAGGATTGGTCAGCACAGCTGGGCCCTATGCTATGAACCTCGAGGTGTCTTCCATATGAGGGAACAAGTGAGTGAGGTGGTCATCATTACACAATTTGCAAGGAAAATTAACCTTACATTTATACTGCTTGTCCCCCCCAGCATTGCGGGTGTTCTTGTCATTAAAATTGTCATTTTCATTCTTGTTCCCACCCTTATGATTATTTTTACCCTTTTTCTTATTCCTTCTGGGCTGCTGGTTTCCATTCTAGTCTGAAGATTGTATGGAAAGTACAGTCACAGTTTGGGTGTGTTGAGACGAAGCTGTGGCTTGTCCCGAAGTAGATTGATTAATAGATAATTAACTCACTTGTTTCACAATCGAATCCGTAGGTTTGGTACTTGTACAACCCACAATGCCATCGGCATGTGGTCCAGGCTTGATCTTGGGATCAAAACTAGAATGCGGAGCATTAGGTATGATCTCATATAGAAGTCCGAATTGAGCATAAATAAAATCCAATTCCTGTTCCCTAAAAGTTGCTTGTTCCTCATTTTGGACTCTGGATGTAGAAATATCCTTGGCAATGTAAGGTAGCAACGATTTAAGGAACCACTCAAGGATAAATTCCGATGGTATGAAATCTTTAATCAACCTATTCCATCTATGCCACTCTTGGATATGGTCCGAGATATGTGTGGCTTTGTCATGTCAAAATGTCGACAAGAGTTTTGTACCAACTTCATAACACACGGGTAGCTAGAAGTGATTGAGGAAAGTCATAGCAAGGTCATTGAACAAAACGAATGCCCCCCTTGGTAACTCTATATACCATTTCGTTGCAGGCCCGGTGAGGGTGCGTTTAAATAGCCTTAAATGGATTGAGTCATCGTGTAAGGAATTGGAAGAGTACCAAAGGTAAAAAGTAGTGACATGTTCACTAGGATCTTCTCCTGCTTTGCCCTCGAATTTGGGAATGTCCGAGGGAATCTTGTTAGGGACAGCCGACCAAGCTAGGTCATGAGATACCAGATCGTTCATTAGTCTTGACAAGTCAAGTAAGTTTAACGTTGCAAGGAAAGGGAGCCTAGGTTGAGCCGGTCTATGCCACGCTCCCTGATAGTTTTGATTCATATAAAGATGACTACTGTAAATACCATGGCCTTGGCCATAATATCCTCCTCCCGTTTGACCCATGTAGGGCTGCATGGAAGTATTATGATGTGGTGTACCTTGACTATGTGGTGCTACAAATCCATAATTAGAGGAGTAAGTGGGTTGTTGATACCCATACCCATAGGGTTGATAGTTTTGTCCATAATGCGGTCCATAAGATTGTCCATGAGAAGCTCCATAAGATGTCCCATGGGATGTCCCATGAGAAGCTCCATAATTAGGGATATGGGGAACACCTTATGATGGACCATAAGACTATCCAAAAACAAGAATATGACCTCCCGAGACAACAGGAGGTACTTGACTATGAGATACTACCGTATGAGCAGTTGTAGTATGATCATGACTTGTAGCAACATTCCGGCCCGAAGGACCATGTGAATGAGGGGGAGGAAGGGTTGTCAAAAATGCATTCAAAGGAGTAGGATTTGAGGATGAAGGGACATGTTTATGGATGTAAGAATTGTTCCCTATGGTCACTCGTCTCGATTCTAGTATTCATATATGACTAATAACACTAGGTCTAGGATGGACATGTGAGGTAGTCTCCACCACCGGGATGGAAGGTGCAATGTGACTAGTGCTCCCAAATCTCTTTGCATGGAAAGGAATACGAGTGCCCCAAGGCGTAGTGCTAGGTTCAATTTCTGACTCGACATGATGTGCCGGATCATGTACAGCGATATCAGGCATGCCATAATGAACATGACTAGTGCTTGTGGGTTCATGATGAGTCTCGTAGCCTGAAAACCAATACCAGTGACCTGCGAATGAGGGATCATAACCAGAATGTGAAGGTATTTCTGGTGAAGGATCATATATAGGAGTAGAATCTACATCCCCTACCTCTTGAGGTGGAGAAGACATCTCAGAAATATCATCCTCGTAATATCCCATCATGTGTGAATCAATGTGAGAAGTAGTCCACCCGAACCGTTTGTTTCTCTCTCCTAAAGGAGGAGGATATGTGGAAGGCATAAGTCTTGCTAAACGACGAGAATGGAAAAGTGTCGCACCTGAATCGACAATGACTCAAAAAATGAAAAATAATCCCTCTAATTACACAAACCCTAGGAAAACTAGCATGCACAGAGCATACATCCTTACAATGTAAAGCCAGATCACAAGAAAACAAGGGTAGGGTATGTGAGCTCCCGAATGAAGAAGGTTTGTCTCGCCTAGGAGAGGCTTGAAACTCCCATACAGAACAAACGAAGGTTTGTAACCAATTATAGTGGCCCTCAACTTCAACACATATAGCGACTGTGCTGTCCGAACCCTAACTGGCCAGGACACCTACAGAATAACCTCTGCAAAGTACCCCCTCGATAACCTAGGTAAGACAACTAAGGTCATATCAATATAATAAATGCTTAGGCGGATAGTCGCAGGCGAGATTGACCATATGGGCAGGGTAGCAAAGCTCGAAACTCCTAAAAAAGAGCCCCTGGATATGAATACAATCCTGGAAATATCTCCGGTGCTACTAAGTTATGACTAGGGGTCATCCCAATCATTAACCACTCACACTGCCTCGTGCTTAACTCCCTTGTAAGAGGAGGATCCTGAGAAACACTAATTATACCAAGGAATTTCACACTCTCACCTGGACAGACACATACATGTTTCATTTAGTGGTCTTGGAGAATTTACTCACAATGAACTATTCCAAGACCCTAAAACCTAATCTTGTTGATGCACCCTATAAAAGAAAAGAGTGTAATTAATTTTATTATGCGTTGATTTTAATTGGCTTATTACTCAAAATGGAAAATGATTGTGCAACTAATGGTGTTATTATGCAACAAGAAGTAAAATGCACACCTAACAATCAATGCAAATGCATCGTGTTAAATGAAAAACAAGGTATGCTACTACATGAAGTACAAAATTTTCCTTCAAATGAAGATGCAATCATTCCTATATGAAAATCTGACTAATATTTTCCAAGCAAACCTAGTGCAAGTACCATGCAAAATGCAAAATGCAACAATGCATAATGATGCAAAAAGCAAATATTTTTTATTTTATTTTTTTGAATTAAAATGAAATAATAAAGAAAAATAATGACTCTACCACCCCCAAACTCTACAAGCACTATCAAACAACACCCACACAAAGCACTAAGGTAAAAGAGACCTAATGCACTAATCCCAAAACAAAAAATAGAAAATGAAATGATAAGAACATTTTCAAAAAATTCAAACTAAAAAGCGTCTCTGGTCAGAAACAAAGGCGTATACAGACTCCAGAAGCATCCAAGAAGACCTAGAAATTATCCAAACTCACCCAACAACACTTAATATTCCCCAAAAGGAAAAACTCAGGGCATACACGACTGTGTGTAGAAAACCCATGTATATATGCGGATATCCAAGTAAAAACTGCATGTACACGTGACTGTGAAGACAAAGCTCGCCTATAGGAAGAAAAAGAGATAAAAAGAGGTAAGAAGATAAGTTGAGACAAAATTTACTCCTATCAGACACTACTAGGAAAACATGCCCCCAGACCCGACTCAGAAACAGAGAAATAAGAGCAATTCAAGAACATTGAATGCCAATAAAACCCCCAAAGGAAATGACTAGGAACTCCCCAGTATGGTCACCAATTCTGTTACGAAGAAAACTTCCTATGGCTTGGGGTACCAAAATAGAAAAAGTAACCGCATAAATCAATCCTTTCCCATATGCAAGAGAAACCAAACATATAACACTAAAGGATCTCGAAACATACCTTATTCCGAATGGTTGATGTAGATCCCCATTGAGATTTTCCACTCTCGCTTGTATTAGCAATTTGCTCTCTCAACATTCAACAAACAAGACAAGCATTCTATATAATTGTGTTAGACCTACTCTAGCATATATAATCAATAACATATAAGCATTTAAAAGCATCCATGGATTCAATACTCATTTAAATACACATTATTGGACAGGAAAAGATATTTCTATTAATATAAATCAAATACTACAATAGTGACAACCTATGTCAGCACATCTACAAATTGGAGAAACTGATTCCTCCACCTGGGCCTCCACCACTTCAACCCTCCATCTCTCGATAGAAAGCTCACAAACAAAGGCAAGCTTGGGAAGAACGCAAAGTGCTCCAAGGGACAAAGGGATGTAGACTCAACTATAAGCTCTAGAAACAATGGACTATAGTTTTCTTACTCTTCAATTCCTCTCCCTTCAATGTATCCAAAAGGTTCCTTATATAGTGTTTCAATGGGGTAATGGAAGGTCAAATCTGACTGACCTCAAGGCATATGGAAGGCCAAGGGACAAGTGACTTAGATCCACATCAAGGAAAACTCCAAAACTATTTTTCCTTTTGCACACGTCCCGATGTACGCGGGTTGTAGGGTCATATCTGCATACATACACGATAACAGGTTTAAAAGTCACATATGGAAAATAAAGCATGTTTTTAGGGATGATCTTGGAAACATCAAAGGTACAAAAATGGTCTATGGGGTCTAAAGAGTTTGTAGAGGGACAGGGAAGGCCATAAAGGTGTGATCCACCATGTGTGGTAAAATCAGCTGTAACAGTCATCCCTAGCCATTGATCTATATAGAAGTCAGAAATCAAGATTCCAATTTTTCATGACCAGAACCTTGGCTTTTCCGAATCTGAATTTTCATTTTCCCTTTGCGGAAATAAAAAATTAGAAGTCATATTTTGCAATTTTCATGAAGTTTAAATTCCAGCTTCTCGCTTTTTGACTTTCCTCTTCTGCCCTTTTGAATCCTTCTGACCCGTTGATCTATGTGGTAACTTTCATCCTTCTACCCTTCTGCTTCCATGACTTGGACCTACATGACAACATTTCCACACTGTCGATCTATGTGGGCAATTCTATACCATTGATTTGCGGATCACAGAAAGTGGAACATGAGACTCTAACTTTTCCATGACCAAAATTCTAACTTTCCGCCTTTTCTTTTCTGCTTCTGCTTTTCTTCTTCTTTTCACACCGCTGATTTGTGTGGACTCATCCTTAACTGTCAGATCATGGATTGCAGAAAATGGAAAGCGAAACTCTAACTTTTTTACAGATGAAACTTGACTATTTCTTTCCGCGGAATCCCTTTTGACCATTGATCTCAAACCGCGGAAAGCGAAAATCGGAACTTAAACCTTTTGATGACCAAAATTTTAATCTTTTCGTTCCCTCTTTTATTCTTCCGAATTTCTTGACCGTTGATCTTATTCGGATTCAACCCTAGTCATTGATATTAAATAAAAATAGGAACCTTCAAATAAGGCTTGTTTCCTAAGTCAAGCCTAAGGATTTCTTACCAACCAGACAACTCAAGATTAGGAACATTTTTCTGCTTAAGCTTCTAGGAAAGACTTGGTATGCAGGGAGGCTTATCTGAGTTGGGAAATAAGGGAAAGACTGCTTTCAAAAATAAAAAAAATGTAAGGAGGGGCCCCAAAATGCAAAAAAATTGGGGAAGCAGTTGCAGCAGCAACAATTGGTGACTAGATGGTGAACACAGATCTTTGAAAAAAATCTCTTTGAGCAACAAGATTTATGTATGGTACTATACTGTGAATGTTCAATGATTACTTCAATGTACTTCCCGATACTTCTTTAAACCAGATGTATTCATTGGATGCAACTTTCAAGTGTCAAATTTGAAACCATTTCTTTGGGAGTAAGGTAACCAAGAGTTCAGTGTCTTGATAACTCTCCCAAGGTCAGAGTATGAAGTTCATTTTACCCCTATCTTTAAGTTGCCACCAAACAAGACTCCAGAGGATCGTAACAGAGTAAGACATATATATTCATTTGCTCCTCATTCCCATGCTATTAGCATTCTTTTGATGTTTTCATTATGATTGAAAAAGTCTTCTGAGTCTTCCTTGATTTCTTCTTTTATTTTGAGAATTTGGTACAGGTTTTTCCATCCACAGTGTCCTTTTGTGTGAGTGACAAATTTTTTTCAAATCATGATCATGGACGGAGAAGAACCTTGTTGATATTTACTGTTTTGACAACCCTTTTGTTCTGATGATTTATTTCTTCACAATCATTTCTTTTATTGAATACTGAATATTTTGGAAAACTAAATTTTTCAATGTAAGCCTTTTGGATTCTTTGATTTGTAGCGATGGGATTATTTTGAATACCATACACATGTCAGACCTATTTCTTTTCCTTGGGCCCATCATGATATGCTTCTTGATACAGGTATTAATGTGAGAATGGATGAAACCCCAAGATAGTACTCTAGAACTCATGAGTTTTGGTTATTTCACAGGGGTTATAATGATTCAAATGTGAGCTTGAAGGATAGCTTCCTTTTCCATCATCTGTTAGTAGTCAAAGAATCTCATTATGATTGAACTTTATCATTTTCTCTTTCCCATAAGCAATTCCTGACATCCAAATATTTTGAGTTTAATCATATTCCTATACTTCCAAGCACCAAAAATTGAACTGGTTTATTAAAATAAAACAAACTAAGGCTATGAAGTATGATGAAACAAATAGGAAAATAAACAATTGGAAAACAAAATCAATAAAAGCAAGTTTATTTATGTACAAAGGGTTTCTAGAACTCTAAGTGAAGTAATGTTTGAGAAAAAGGCCATTTACAAGAAGACTTTCTTCCTGTCCTTGTAAATATTGCAATTTGTAAGTTGCAAGGCCTAACTTCTCAGTGACTAGGTAGGGGCCAATCCATAAATGTTGGAACTTTGTGTGTTTTCCATTTTCTGCATGAGGATCATCCCATTTCAAAACTAGGTCTCCTACATCAAAGTTTCTTGTACCATATTTTCTCTTGTTGAACCATCTTTTGATGATACCCTGATGCTGGTTGAAATTATCATTATCCTTTTGCAGTAATTCCTCCAATTCAACCAAGTGTCAATTCGTGCTTGTAAAACTTCGCTACTAGAACCCCTTGAGGTTTGAGCTAACTGCGAACACGGCGGGAGCATAATGTTTGGTGGAAATAAATATTATTTTCCATATACTAGAGTATAGGTAGACACTCCTAAGGAATTCTTTGGAGTGACCCTATCTGTCCACATTGCATTTGGAATGGTTGAGTGCCAATTTCTCTGATTTTCAATAACGATTTTCTTCAAAATTTGGATAAGGTTCTTATTTGTCGATTCCTCCAAACCATTTCCTTGAGGATAATAATTATCTGAGTAATGCAACTTAATTCCCTTTTCATAAGAAAACTCATTTATTTTAACAGATGAGAAATAAGATGCATTATCAAAAACAAGAGAAATTGGAACTCCAAACCTTGTCATAATGTTCTCTTGCAGGAAGTCAATGACAACATTTTCATTCATTTTGTGCAATGGAATCACTTCCACCCATAGTGTGAAATAATCAGAATATGTAAGGATATATCAATGTTGTAATGAAGAATTCAGATTGATTTTCGCAATAACATACATGCCCCATTATTCAAATGGCTATGAAATAGTAACAGGTTGCAACGGTCTCGCCGCTTTTTCCAATTTTCCACTACTCCTCTGACATACATCACACTTCCTTCCATAGCAATAGGAATCTTTAAACAAGGTTGTCCAATACTATCCAACTCTAAGTATCTTGTGAGCTATGGAATCCCCAGAATAATGTCCTTCTATTGGTCTGTCATGTAATTCTTTGACTATTTTGCAGGGATCCTCTCATTCCAGACATCTGAGCAAAAATTCATCCTAATTTTTTCTGAAAATCACTCCATCTATTATTTGATATGGGGCTGGATTTTTGGTTACTATGGGCAGACCCGGGTTTACTTGTAACGTACCAACAACACCCCTAACTCACTGGCCTTTTCGGCAACAGACAGCAGAGCGGCCTGAAGTCTCACCCGAAGTGATCTTAGATGGGTTGGCTAAAGACTCAAGTGTCCTTAACCAGGTTCAGTAGCATCCTGGTGTCTCGCGGCTCTTCTTAGCCAGCGATATATTTCTGCGAGTCACAGTTCTCCCTTCCTCGTAGACTCTGATAGGGGGAGGACTCCTATCGCATCGCAGCAACTAGGACGATGCGCAAACTCTCCCTTCAGTGTTTCTCACCATCTGCGATATCTTGCACCGCAGCTCCTCTGTCGGTGCAATATCACCTTTTGTCAATGTGATATCTCCTATAGTATGACCCAATGTGACTCTCAAGGTCCAAAAGGTTTCTCACTAGGAGGAATAACTCAGCTAACCTCCAACAGGGTGTTAAACAACCTTACACAAACTTCACGGTTCAACACACTCACATCGCTATACTTAACTTGCTGAATAAGTATACTGGAAGCACTTAACAGAGTGACTATTACTATGTGAAACAAGCACTGATAAACTCATAAGCAGACACTTGATACATTAAAACTTGCCTTTAACCTTCTATAATGATGTAACTGAATGAGAACATACAGACATTTACTAACTGATATACAGCATTCATGTAACAGATAACAAATAGCAACTAACTAAAGCACAATCACATGAAAGTCATGTAACACATTGATTTTACATGGTTCACTTCCAGGGTAGAAGCTACGTCCACGGGAATTGGTTTATATATTATAAATTGGGAGAGTAAACACAGTTCTGCTGCAACCTCATATGCAGCTGAGATCTTCTGGGTAACTCTGCGCACACCGCCAGGAGCCCTTCTCTCTTAGATCTCTTCTCTTCTTATATTGCTTCTCTTACAATATACTCTTCCTCTCTCTCTCTCTTTCTCTCAATCCCTACGGATTGTTACATACATACTCTAGGAGTCAGCTACTGGTTACAGTAAGATACTACAGACTGAATAACAGAACTAGAGCTCGGCTCTTCTATAATACAAAAGATCTATGAGCTAACAGATCATCGACTGACTAGCTAAATGTCTGAATAGATGAATAGCTAACCTTTTACAATACAAAATACATCCCTTTATAGGTGGCCCAAAGGTCTCGCCATTACAACACTGTGGGCCTCTCCCAATAGTAACCCAAAACCCTGATTGTGACAGTCGGTGTATCTGTACTTGAACTGCCGCTTTCCGTCACACCACAACTTCCTGTAGTATTCCATGCTTCCCGAAGCTGACCGTGGGTACTGGCGCCACTTCCTTGGTCTCTTCCCTTCTATACTTCGTCTTCAATACCTTGGCCTCGTTGCTCCTTTTCCTTTATGAGGGTACCTGATCCCTCTTGTCTATGCTGCTGCCTTAAATACAGTGGTTGAGCTCTCTCCTCTCGGCCGCTACCTTAAGTGCAGTGGTTGAGCTCTCTCTTCTCGGCCGCTCAGGTACTATTACCTTTGACTTTCTTTTTCTGATATAGCAGCTTTTCCTGTAGCTGCGGGACACTGCTCTAACAGTCCCCTAACACTTACTTGTGGCTCACCCCTAAGCCACTAACAGCTGGTTTCTCTTGCTGTAGTTTCTCCTTGGCTTCCTGCGAAGTCCTTGTGAATCTCTGTCGAAGTCCTGTGACTTCTTTCTCCATAGCTTCGACACACTCTTGTGCCATTTCAAGCATAGCTTGACTGATGCTTGAATCTTCTGTAAATCTAGTTCATAGGTCTCTCGTATCTTTCCTTCCCTTATTGTCGTGCTCTCGCTCTCGTTGCTTGCAAGACCTGATATACTCCAAAGTTGCCTATAGGTTTTTTCTTGGGTCAGCAACTCTTTGAAGGATCTTAAGCTCTTGAGAATCCTTCCACAGATATCTTTTCCTCTTTATCTGGGTTAGAACTTTTATCACAGAGGAAATATAAATCTGTATCTTCCAGCCTTCTCAAACATTTCATTCAGTCTGGAGCCTTCTTATGCGAAAGGTATACAAACCAGGAATTCCATTCCGAGAACAAGCCTTTGTCTGCATCTTGAAGTTTTGCTTGTTTGGTTTGTTTTCCCTTTCACTTTTCTTCTCAGCAAATCGCTCCAGCTATTCACGCTGCTTGTGTTCTGCATATTTTCATTCTTGACCTTTGGAACCTCTTGTTCTTTTCTTAGTTGATGAGATAGGTCATCTTCCTTCTTCCGTTGCCTTCTTTTTCTCATTTTTACTTTCTTCCTGGCTGGAGATTTCTTCTCCTCATTCTTCTATTCGACTTTCTTATCTTCGGTGATCTTCTCATCTTTCTGCTTCTCTGCAGCAAAAACTTTGATGACAGCTTCTACATCCTGCACTTGACTCCTCATCCTTGGCGGGTGTCTGACCTGTGATGCACCTAATTTCACAACCTTGGGTGGCGTCGTCATAGCAGACTAGAGGCCACCACTCTGGAATCGTCTCACAATGTCTTCTAAAGGTTCCTCCTTGGACAGAACCCACTCGGTGCAATACTCTGGACAGGAAATGGCTGTGAAATTGGGGAAAACTAGCACTCTATAACTGGGGTATCTCTACAGAAGGAAAACTTTGCAAGTTGCTCTATAGCTCTCTAAAATTGCCAAAGTAACCCTTCTGTATGGATGATCTTTATATTTATAACAAAGGTGATACTCTGTGACTCAATGGTCTTGTAGACTAGACCCTTCGACAGTATTAATTGCATGGACAAGACAACACCTGTCGTTTCGATCCTCATTAATTGCTGAAATATGATCAAATTTCCCTCGAAACGTGTGTGCAGGCGCCAATCTCGTCGAAGATTTTACCAAATCTGGAAAAATCATTATACTGTTTCCAAATCTAGGGAAATGGATACCTATCGTATCCAGATTAACTGTTTGTCAGAGGGCGAAGTGACTGGCCCTCTGTCCTTTTTCAACACTAGCTACATGGCACGGGGAAACATCACCTTGCTGCGATTCCTCACCGCATCACCTGCGCAACACAAACTTAAGAGTTAGGCCTTACCTATCCTTTTTTTTCCTATGTAGACTACTTACTGGTGCGATGCCTCCTTTCAACTACACTGGGCATCTGCACTTTCATACACTATCTGAGTTAGGCCTGAGAGGTGGAGTGGCTATCACTATAGAGCTTGAGCCTGCTGCCATTAATCAACGTGGGAAGAAGCTCCCCGTTCAGCTTGTTGAGCTGAATGGCGCCTCCTTTTGTAACTTGCTGAATCTGATATGGCCCCAACCAATGCATCTTGAACTTTCCTGGAAACTTAATAAACTTACTGTCATAAAGGAGCACTAGGTCTCCTATCTGAAAAGTCTTGCTCTTAATGTGCCTATCATGCCAAGATTTTTCTCGTGCCTTCTGCACTTTCTGATGGAATCCTGCAATGAATCTGTCTTCCTCTAAGGCAAGTAGCTGTGCTAGTCTTTCATTCATCGTGTCTGTATCAACGATCCTGGTAATTTGAGCAACTCTTAAACTGGGGATAATATATTCCATAGGCATAACATCCTCTTGTCCATACACCAAGCTGAAAGGTGTGTGCCCTGTAAGTTTCTTGCATGTAGTCCTATAAGCCCATAATACAGCGTTAACCCTGAGGTCCCAATCATTTCTTTGGCTGTTACAGATCTTAGTAAGAGCATTTTCTAGAATCTTATTAAAGGCCTCCACCGTACCATTAGCTTGTGGGTGGTAGGGAGTGCTCTTATGGTGTTGTATTTGGAATTCCTCTATCATGGCTTCAATAATGCGATTGAAAAAATGTGTGCCTTGATCGCTCATCAAAATTACTGGACATCCAAATCTACTGATGATGCTTTCAAAATTGAACTGTGCAGCTGTAGCAGCATCACAATTCCTTACTGATTTCACCTCTTCCCATCTGGTGAGGTATTCTGTTCCTGTGATGATGTATCTCGCACCAGTTTGTTTTCCTGGTAGGTTGATAGGACCCACAAAATCTATAGCCCATTTGTCAAATGCGCGCTGTGTGATCTGTGGTCGCAGTGACATTTCATCTCTTCACAAAGGTTTTCCTACCCTTTGGTAGATATCGTAGCATCCACAAAACTCCTTAGTATCTTTGTGTAAAGTAGGCCACCATAATCCTGTAGTAAGATTTTTTGAGCAGTCGGCTTTCCTGCGAAATGACCTCCTGCAGCACCTGAGTGTGCTTCTCTGATAATGGCCTCTTTCTCATGCGGCATAACGCATCTGCACAGGACTTCATCTGGACCTAACTTGTATAAGTGCCTTGCGATCAATGTGAAGTCTGCTGCTTTAACTACTAGCTGTTTCTTTTGATGCTTAGTAAACTCAACAGGTGCCCATCCTGTGGTGAGAAAGTGAATGATATCAGCGTAGTACTCATCTGCGATCTGAATAGCAAACAATTGCACATCTGGAAAATAATCCTCTAGGTTACTTGGTTCTTCTCCTGAGTCTATCTGCAAAAAATGATTAGGTCCGGCATTTAATCTTCCTGGTTTTACAATGATTTCAAAATCATACTCCTGAAACAAGAGTAACCATCTATAGATTCTCCCCCCTAACACTGGCTTATTGACCAAGTTCTTTAAAGCAGAATGGTCAGTAAACATCTTAAATGAGGCACCCAACAGGTAGTGCCTAAACTTCTATAGAGCATACACCATAGCTAAACCTTCTCTCTCTATAGTGGTGTAGTTCTTTTCTACAGTGGATATCTTTCTGCTTGAGTACGCTATAGGGTGATCGATGCCCCCTTCTCCTGGCTGGGTTAAGATGATCCCCAGTGCGATGCCAGATGCATCCACATGTACATGAAATGGCTTAGTCCAATATGGAAATACTAAGATGGGTGTTGTAACCATCTTTTCTTTGAGAGTGTCTAAAATTTTCTGGTATTCCTCATTCCATAGGAATTTGGCGTCTTTCTTTAACAGCTTTTGCATCGGTGCTATGATCTTTGCATAACCCTTGATGAATTTTCTATAGTACCCGGTGTGACCAAGTACTGTCCTTAATTGCTTGACTGAGTTGGGTGCTGGAATATTTACAATGATGACAATCTTTGCAGGATCTACCATCAAGCCTTGTCTGCAAACAATGTGACCCAACAAAATACCAAATGGCGCACAAAATATACATTTTTTCAAGTTCAGAGAAATCTGGTATTGCCTACATTTCTCTAACATTAGTCTTAAATCTCCTATGTGCTTGTCAATTAATCCAAATACAGTCCAGTCATCAAAATAAACCTCTAGGAATTTATGGATGTATTCTTTAAATACAACAACTACTACTCTTGAAAAGATAGCTGGTGCATTTTTAAGACCAAAGGGCATTATCGTATACTAGAATGACCCCCATTCTGTCGCAAAAGTGGTCTTATATCAATCTTCTGGATGGATTCTGATCTGGTGATAGCCTGAAAAGCCATCAGTGAAGGAGTAGACCTCCTGTCCTCCCACATTGTTTAACACTTCATCAGTAAACGGTGTCGGGAATGGGTCATGAAGTGATGCATCGTTGAGTTTATGCAGATCGACACCAATTCTGATTTCTCCTTTGGTTTTCTTTTCTTCCACAACCATGGGACTTGTTGCCGCCTTTTCACACACCTGGATCACGTGGCATAAATCTTCAAGCCACTCGGTGTGTCCTTGGGGGAAAGTCTCGAGTCAAGGCTGTCACCTTGTTCTTGACTCCTCCGTTTAGGCTCAACTCCTAACGAAGCCAAGTGGGGTAGACCCTATTAAGTTACTAAGGATGATTTCTTAGTGTAATGATGTTGTACTGAATCAGTTATTTAGGAGTTTAAATATTTTAACTATAAGCAATCAAGATGACAAGATACGAAGATACACACGAAAGCACAAAGTTGATAAACAATATATATATGAAGAACAAAAGACCAGTGCCTTAAAAATGGAGTCAAAGAGATCAGTGTGCTTGCATGTGTTTGGAATAAATCTTTTGCGATTGCATCTTGGTATGTTTTAAGTTAAAAATGAAGTATGAATTGATTAAATTAGGCTAAAGGGGGACTCCAGATATACCCGAGAGTACTTGGAGTATGTCCAAAACAAAGCCTATACGGCTACCCGCAAGGAATATGTGGGCTGAAATGGAGTCTTTGGGGCTGTGTTCGTAACGCACCCATTAGGGTGTGACAGATATCGGCACCCCGAGGTCTCTTTTCAGTAGGTTCCCGCTTCCTTTGGGTATTTTTCCACCGTAAAGGTTTGATCGAGGTGTTGGATTTTCACCTGATGGTTTGTTAATTGGGGAGGGTGAGTCCTAATTATGCTAGTCACCCAAGTTATTTTGATACAGCTTGACTGATCGGATGAACCGCAGCCAAGTGCAGAGCATACACACTGGAGTCTTGTAAATTTTAATAAGCTATTAAGAGATGTGTTCTTGTTTAAAAGAAAAGCCTCCAAGAACCTCTTTCGATCCAAGTGGATCTCAATCGGGGAATCGAGGAGGGGTTAATTTTAAATCTTCTGATAAAAAAATGATAGAAAAAATAAAACAACTACATGAATATGGTTTTTTGATTAATCCTACCACGAATCTCTTTCCCCTTTCAGGTCACTCGGGAAATCGTGGGGTAAGTATTATGATTACTTTTGAAAGTAGGATATGGAATATGGAATTAAAAACAAGATAAAATATACTACCCTACAAATCAGATCAATTCTAGTAAAAGGAAATAAGCAGAAAACGACGAGAATGGCACCGACGCGAATCCCCCCAGGGGGGATGGGGAATGGGCTCGAAAGAGCCTATTCAAAGGATGATTTTATTACAGAGGTTACAAAATCAAAGCACTGATAAAATAGAGCTTTCTTGTTCCTTATACAGGCTAAAACCAAGATATTACAGTTTATGCAAAAAAAAATTGCAAATTATGTGACAAAAAGAGAGACCCCTGGGGGGATTTGAGCGCTCCAAAAGCCACTTTGGACAGCATCTTCCTTTCTTCTCTGTTAGACCTGATAAATTATAGTGAGAAAATTAGAATAACAAATGCCCCAAATCACTTTAAGAGTGCCTTTGGGTCAGCCTACTCTATCTCAAAAAATTAATGAAATTAAACTGGCTAAACCAACGAAAAAGGAACCAAGGAAAGCAAGCTTTCCTTGGGATCTTGGATTTCTGTTTGAGAAGACAATTAAAAGCACTGATTGCAGAATATTGAAATTATTGAACAGCAAATGAAACTACCTTAACAGCAAGCTATGAATTTTTCAACAAACTACTTGCGAAACTAAGGCAATTTAGCTAGATCTCTTGAATTTGAACTTTATGTGCACAATGAAAATAAGATCTAGAAATTTGAAGGGATCTTGCTAATTAGATCTATGTATGCTTTTCTTGATGAGATAGATCAAATTTAAAAAGAAAACTTAAAGTAACAGTTTGAGGAAATTTTAATAATTTTTAAAGGAGGAAGAGAGAGAAAGAGTGTTTGAAGCCTGGGAATGTTGGGCTTTGGATTCTTCTTTGGTGGAACACCGAGGGACTATGTCATTCATAAGATACTGAAGATGAGGAATATTAAAACCAGATTAACCTCTTCTACCAGCGAGATCACCTGCAACTTGAAAACCCTTGCACAAACAGATGGTTAAAACATAGGTGCTACCGAAGGAGATGATTGGAAAGCATGCAATTAAACTTAAAATACATACAAATCCAATAGATCTAGAACAAGCAGCAGTAAGAGCATAAATCAAACTAGAATAAACTCTTACCCTAACAGGAGGGAACTCTCTCCTTCAAGGCCAACAATTAACCAACAAAGCAATGATAAACAAAAGCAGATTATACCTCATAAGAATTTGACAATCAACATCCACACATGAAGAGCATTACACCATAGATCTTGCCTCCAAAGCTTCTTTATTCCAGAATGGAAAAACAATACAGTACAAGAGCAACAGCACCTCAATCCCAGTTCTAACTAGCTTGGAAGAGGAGGCTGTGCCTGGATATATACAATTTACAGGCCATCTAGCCCAGGGGGGGCGCAATTACTCATGGAATCAAGTGAAATCAACTGATGGAGAGTCCATCAATGCCTGATCTGTGTCTAGCTGAGCCAGATTTGAGTCTCACTGAGTGCAACTGTCAATCGGGGGGCTGATCTGACTGACACCTCAACCTGTTGACTGAAGAATCCACCAAAAATCATCCAGTTGAGCCAAAAATGTGTTGAGGAGAGAGAGAGGGTGAAATTCCCCATAAAGGATGCTCAAGATCAACTCTGGATCTGATTTGATCATCTCCTTCAGTCAAGTATTTGTCAGATCCAGTCAATCTGCTTCAGATCTAACTGATTTCAATCAAATCGGCTGAGAATCCATTGATTTATTGATTTTGGATTTGCTCCATTATTCATCAATTTATTAATTAAAATAATCAACAATTGATTTTTGGGGCTTTCTGACCTGAGTGATGGAAAATCACTCAAAACTAGGAAATAGTGGGTCCACAGGTTTACATGGTTCTCTTAGCTTTAAAATGAGCACCTACATGACTGAAACTGATTATTTGGCCCACTTTTATTACAGACTCAATTTTTCCAATTAAACTATTAAAAAATAGCCTAAGTTTTGGAAAAATTAAATTTTAATAAAAATACACCGAAAAAACTAAAAAATTGAAAAATTGAAAAACACCTAGGGGGACTTAGACATGTTCATATGACTCAAAAATGATGTCTAGCATGCTTATACATTGACACATAGACTCTAATAACCTCAATAGGCCTAAATGCCAAGCCGACCTCCCCAACTTTGGAGGTATGGAGTGAAAAACTCAGAAATTATCAGTCGTTTATTCAACAACCAATAATAACCAAGGGAAAAAACACCCTGGGCTGATCGGATTAACAAATGAAGTCTAAGAGACCGAGTCTTTTATAGACACTATCATGCTAGAACATTTATTACAATTCCCCCATGGGGTATGAACATGTGATATGATACAACAAGCACTTCCCAGAAGTACTTCCAAAGGTCTTTTTGAAGTCCGAACAAGTTAACCCTGTCTGGTTCACTAGGCTCTCTTGATAAAAACCACTAAGTACAACTTAGGTGGTAACAGGACTAACCCATTCCCTTTCCTCCACGGGCTCAATAATGCCTGCTGCTAGCATCTTATCGATCTCATACTTAAATTTTTCTTTATACCGCAAATTTAATCTGTATGGATGCTATTTGACTGGCCTAGCATCCTTTTTGAATGGTATCCTCATTACTCCCAGATCTCCTACTATTCCCTTCATTTCTGTGAACTTAGTGGGGAATAAGTCCTGATAGTCGTGTAACAGATCTACAATGTGTGCTACTGTTTCATCATCCCAATAGTCTCCAATAGAAGCAAAATTTGGTTCTGTGTTTGTGCCAATATTGATCTTTTTAATCTTGATGGGGTCTATGATAGCTGGAATCTGTAGCTTCGGTCCATCAACATCGCGAGTCCCTTCTGACTCCAGAATGTTGATGCTGCGAGGATCCTCATCCTCATCCTCTGGTTCTGCTGTGAAGTTATAACACTCAAGCGCAACTTCTAACTGAATGGACCGCTCGGATTGAGTATGTACTGATAGGGTATAGTCCTCAAATATCTTAGTCTTTATGACATCTAGGGCCTGATCAATACTTGGATACTCAAATTCAAAAGCGAAAGTGAGTTCAAAGCTGTCTATCATAAGTGGCCATGTAATGGTTCCTCTGTGCAAATCGGTCTCAGTGTACCAGTTCTTTGGAATTTGGCCTAAAATGTGAATGAATAGGTGAACCCATTCATCCTCCCAAATGTCCGACCAATTCTGTTCACACATTTTAATATGTGACCTGGGGTCACTTTCTCCTGTGTACCTCTACTGTAGATACTCCTTGTCATTAGAAAACCTGATCGCCATCAATCTCTTGAAGTCATCCCATGATGCGATATGTTCTCTATGTGCATGCCACCATCTTGCAGGTGTGGCTCTTACTGCAAGGTCAATGAATGACATCTTCTGATCCTGAGGAATTTCCTGTTCAAACCGTTCTAAAAATTCGTTGACGTCTGCTAAGCCATCAAACGATGGAGTATCCTTAATCTCTGTGCCAATCCATCGCAGTGACTTAGTCATAAACACACATCTGCGAGCTGAGACTTTGTAAAGTCTATTCTGCTAGTTCTCTAGACCAACATCTGAGTCTGATGCGCATGAGCTGTCACATCACCAACTAATGTTCCCTTCTGCGGTTGGATTGATGTAGTCGTTTTGATTAGCCATCATCTGATAGAGGCTCTCCATATTACGTGCCTCATCCTCTGCTCGGATAGGTTCAATATATTTGGGACCCTGAAAAGGATCCAATGATGCAATGACCTGAATCTGATTGTCCTCAAAGGTCATCTATCTTTTCTTTAAATTGATAATAGCCATGTTACCGATTTCCCAATCGATACCTAGTAGCGCTGGGTATGGTCTACTATCGCCAATGATTTCTATAACTTCAAAGTCCGCAAAGTTGCGAACTCTGTCAATGTCAACTGGCACCTGCGGTAATCGACCCAGTGGCGATACCCACTATTGATTGGCTAGTCTTAGATGGATAGGTGATTTTACGAACTTAGGGCTGCCCATCTGTTCCCATGTCTGCTTAGTCAGAACATTAACTTCCGATCCTAAGTCTAGGATTACCTCATCCATTTCAAATTCTCCAACTTATGCTGTGAGTCGCATCTCTCTTCCTGTTCTTGTATATCCCATAATATTATGAACAACACGCTGGACATTGCTCACGGAAGAATATGGTTGACACTGATCTATGATGCGCTGAATCTCTCCGATAGCTTTCTCATTTTTCACGAGTTTTAAGCAACTCCGTAGGAAGGATTGTATACTTTCTTTACTCTTCTGCAGGTCGAGTGGTGTTGATTTAGTAGTGGCTTTGTGCACCCACTCTGGACCTGTGTTCTTTTCAGTATCCAGTGATGTCCCACTGGTGGAAGCACCGCTGCGAGTCATAATGTTGACTCTTGGTTCTGGTTCCTGCTGCTCAGCAGCAATAAGCTGAATGTTCTGGTGTACTGCTGGCTTAGGTTCCCTAATCTTGGCTATCAAGGTAGGACATTCTTCTATAGCGTGATCGTAAGATTTGCAATAGTTACATGTGGTAGTAGGGATCTGACAGTCCCTAGCATAATGTCCTACAACTCCACAATTGTAACAAGTGATCGGTCCACGGCCACGGCCAAAGCCTTCACCATGGCCAAAGCCTCCTCCACGGCCTCATCCTCTGAATCCTCCTCCACGGCCAACATGAGCCAGTTCATGCTGTGGTCCTACTGCTAGACCTGGTGTCTCTGATTGGACTCTGTACAAGTCATGTTTTCTCTCGACCATGAGATCATAAGCTCTACAATTATGTTCATCATGTCCTACGGACTTACATAAGTTATAGTATAAGTTCTTATGGGTCTGTACATACTTCTAAAGTAAAGGACATTGTTGAGGTGGATGTCCTCTTGTTCTGCATAGTTCACACCATGGCCCTTGTGTCTATGCTAAGGGGTTAGGAGCCCCACTTGCTAGATATTCAACAAATACTGGACAGTTATCTTTAGTATGGCCCTGTCCTTTACACTTTGTGCACCATAGTTCTTGTGCAATCTCTTTTCCTTTTCTAATCTCGTGCATCTATAAGGTGAGATTAGCTAACTGGTTCTGTAGGTTTGTCATACCTATACTGGTCTCAGCTAGAGGTGAGGCCTCTAGTTTCATTTCCATCTCCAACGCGTCATCCTGCGTCTGGATTTTCCGCTGCATCAGTGGCAGTCTGATATGGGGGAGCAGTGCTATAATAAACCATTCCTTGTGCTGCTCCGGCGCAAAATCAAAGCTAACTTGATCTATAAGGGCTTTGAATTTCTGATCAAAGTTCCATACTAACTCTGTAGGTAATTGTTTAATGTCTTTGAGCTCTATAATGCACTGTGACTCAGACTTAGGTTTCTTAAATTCTTTGATCATGGTGGTTCTGACCTGTACAAGCGTTCTAGGTATCACTGAGGTATACTTCATATACCATGTTATGGCTCGTTCCCTAAGTGTGGTGATCAACTGTACAAGTTTAATATTATCATCTTGGAACCCTTTAATGGTCCACACGGCTTCACATAGAAACCAATGTTGTTCTGGGTCTTCTACCCCTGTACCCTTAAAGGTAGGTAGCTTCATATCATCCCCCATTCTATTTCTACATGGTGGATGCTGATTTGCTGTGTGACTACCACTTGGTGGTGTATATGTAGGTGATGTAGCGGTAGTATGTACTGTATGTGAGCTACTAGATGGAGTTCCTACGGGATTATTCTGAGTCCCGGTTGATTTCTGTGGGGTGTAAGGGTGGTAAGGGATATCCCCTTCTGTTCTTTTTGTATTACTGTGACTCTGTTCTCTAGTATTGTCTGAACTGTTTTCAAAGACAGAAGATCTGAAATCTACTTTATATTTCTTTCCACTATGTGTATGTCCAAGTTCATCAAAATCACTCTCAAACTCTTGTGACATTACACATACTGAACTTATACATCTGAATATATATCGAGTACTCCTTTTTCATGTAATAACATCTTAATGGACAACTTTAAAGAGTTTAAGTACTTACCACGATATCCTTTGAAGAAGTACCGCTCGGCTTCGCTGAAGCTTTTTCTCCGTTCGACTGCAAACTCTGTGATGAAGCCTTCTGGCACACTCGCAAGCCAAAAGTCCACTACTTGTGAAATGGGATTATCGATGCTCCTGACAGTATGAATCAGATCCGGTGTCCAGACAATGTTCCTTTTCTTCTTGAATATATGCTGATCAGTCAACTTTGATAACCAGTCGTACAAATCATTTCCATAGGTCACAAAAAATATCTTATGCAAGTCTGTGAAAATATTTTTTTGTAACCAGTCCTCTGTACTCAATGTAGGACTCTTGTTTTCTGTCACAGCAAATTTATTTCTGTAGACCCAACCCACTGGTTGTGTTCTTCTTTAGTAGGATGCCAACAGAACATTAGCTCTTTAGTTTGTTCAAAACCGGCAACGGAACCATTTGTTGGTTACTATGGGAAGACCCGGGTTTACTTGTAACGTACCAACAAAACCCCTAACTCACTGGCCCTTTCGGCAACAGACCGTAGAGCAGCCTGAAGTCTCACCTGAAGTGATCTTAGATGGGTTGGCTAAAGACTCAAGTGTCCTTAACCAGGTTCTGTAGCATCCTGGTGTCTCGCGGCTCTTCTTAGCCAATGAGATATTTCTGCGAGTCGCAGTTCTCCCTTCCTCACGAACTCTGATAGGGGGAGGAATCCTATCACATCGCAGCGACTAGGACGATGTGCAAACTCTCCCTTCCGCGTTTCTCACCATCTACGATATCTCGCACCGCAGCTCCTCTGTCAGTGCGATATCGCGCACCGCAGCTCCTCTGTCGGTGCGATATCGCCTTCTGTCAATGCGATATCTCCTATAGTATGGCCCAATGCGACTCTCAAGGTCCAAATGGTTTCTCACTGGGAGGAATAACTCAACTAACCTCCAATAGGGTGTTAAACAACCTTACACAAACTTCACGATTCAACACACTCACATCACTATACTTAACTTTCTGAATAAGTATACTGGAAGCACTTAACAGAGTGACTATTACTGTGTGAAACAAGCACTGATAAAATCATAAGCAGACACTTGATACATTAAAACTCACCTTTAACCTTCTATAATGCTGTAACTGAATGAGAACATATAGACATTTACTAACTGATATATGACATTCATGTAACAGATAACAGATAGCAACTAAGTAAAGCACAATCACATGAAATAGTCACGTAACACACTGATTTTACGTGGTTCACTTATAGGGTAGAAGCTACGTCCACGAGAACAGGTTTATATATTATAACTTGGGAGAGTAAAAACAGTTCCGCTACAACCTCATATGCAGCTGAGATCTTCTGGGTAACTCCGCGCACACAGCCGGGAGCCCTTCTCTCTTAGATCTCTTCTCTTCTTATATTGCTTCTCTTACAATATACTCTTCCTCTCTCTCTCTCTCTCTCAATCCCTACGGATTGTTACATACATACTCTAGGAGTCAGCTACTGGTTACAGTAAGATACTATAGACTGAATAACAGAACCAGAGCTCGGCTCTTCTATAATACAAAAGATCTATGAGCTAACAGATCATCGACTGACTAGCTAAATCTCTGAATAGCTGAATAGCTAACCTTTTACAATACAAAATACATCCCTTTATAGGCAGCCCGAAGGTCTCACCATTACAACACTGTGGGCCTCTCCCAATAGTAACCCAAAACCCTAACTGTGATAGTCGACGTATCTGTACTTGAACTACCACTTTCCATCACACCACAGCTTCCTGCAATCTTCCACGCTTCTCGGCGCTAACCGTGGGTACTGGCATTGCTTCCTTGGTCTCTTCCCTTCTGTACTTCGTCTTCAATAACTTGGCCTCATTGCTCCTTTTCCTTTATGAGGGTAGCTGAGCCCTCCTGTCTACGCTGCTGCCTTAAATACAGTGGTTGAGCTCTCTCCTCTCGGCCGCTGCCTTAAGTGCAGTGGTTGAGCTCTCTCTTCTCGGTTGCTTAGGTACTGTTACCTTTCAATTTCTTTTTCCGATATAGCAGCTTTCTCTGTAGCTGTGGGACCCTGATCCAACATGGATTCAACAAAAGTTCCCTTCTCTGCTTGGAGCTCCAATTCTCTATTAGATATCCTCAATGAAGATAGTACACCAGATCTCTGTACCAAGATTCAGGAGCAATGAATATAGGACATACATCAATCGAGTTCACTCCAGCTTCATTCTCCCAATTATGATATTTCTTAGTTTGATTATCTACTATCAACTTGCACAACCCTTGGCCTTTGATGATGATAACCCTTGGCCTTTGATGATGATAGCTGGTTTGAATTCTAGGTCATACTCCTGCAGGGAAGTCACCAAACTCCCTCTTCACTCACCTAGTTCCTTTTGCAAGAAAAGAGAACTAACAATTGGGTGAGGAATTACAACTTTTGTTCTATTCTTTGGAATAAAGGGTTTGAACTATTTTTTTGCCTTGAATACTGCATATGCTTGCGTGTCCACAGCTAGGTAATTCAATTCATCTCCTTGTAACCCAGTACTCATGAATGATAGTGGGTATTCATCTCCCAATTCCCCTTTCTACGTAATAACTGCTGCGAGAGAGTTGTCTGAAGCAAAGATATATAAAATAAATTCCTTTTGAAAGTTTGGACTCTTCAAAGAAGGTTCCTAAGCTATTGCTGTTTTGATATCTTTAAAGGAAGCTTTCTCAATATCAATCCACTTGAACTGTACACTTTGCTTCACCATTTGATGTAGAGGTTTCACAATTTGAGCAAAATTAGGAACAAACCTTTGAACAAAATTTATTGTTCCCATAAATGATTTCATAGCTTTCTTATTATGGGGCATGCGAATTTGAGTTATAGTCTTAAGTCTCTCTTAATCTATTGAGATTCCCTTCTTTGAGATGATGTGTCCAAACAATTTCCCTTCAAGAACTGCAAAGATGCTTTTGTTTGGGTTTAGAGATATACCATATCTTCTACAATGGTCAAAAATCTGTTTCAAGTGAAAAAACATGATCTTCTCTTCTCTTGGAGAAAAATGTTACATCATCCAAGAACACTACTACACAGTGGCCACCTAGAACTCTAAATGCAATGTCCATGGCCCTATGAAATGTGGGTTCGGTGTTCATGAGGCCAAAAGGAATTCTTCTATAAGAAAATGTTCTCCACTTTGTATGAAATATTGTCTTTAATCAGTCCTCCTCGACCACTAACACTTGATTATACCCTGAAATTACGTCTAATAGAAAGACCATTTCTAAGCCTGAAACCATCTGTAAAATTTGTTCCATTGGTGGAACCAGATAGCTATCTTTATCTGAAGCACTATTTAAGTTCCTGAAGTCAACCCACAACCTTATCTCTCCTGACTTTTTTCTCACCCAGACTAGATTGGGCACCCATTCTGAATTTCAAACCTTCAAAATGATCTTTAGGTCCAATAACTTCTTTACTTCGTTATAGATCAAAGGTTCTAACTTTGGGTGCATCTTTCTAAGTTTTTCGTTGAAATGGTTTTTCTCCTATTTTGATGGGAATCACATGCTAGATGATGCAAGTGTCATAAGTCTTTAGATCTTCATACATCCAGGAGAAGATGTCTTTGTGTTGCTGAAACAACTTGATGAACTTACATCTTTCCCCAGGCGAGCAACATTTTCCCAAATTGACATATTTAGGTTCAGATTATGATCCCATATTGACCAGCTCATGTTGCATTGATGAACTATTCGTCTTCACATTTGTTGGTTTCCGGAACTTACTCTACAAATCAAACATCTGTTCGAGGGTTCTTACCACTTTAGGCATGGAATTTACTTGAATTACATCTTCATTTTGTAAACCTAACAAATGTCCTTCTTCATCTATTATGGATTCTTTAAAAGAGTCTTCATTTTTCAAAAAATCGATGATCTGTTCATTGTCATCGAACACTCTCAAATTTGTAACATTATCAGGTACTGATGGCCTGAAAATCAAGAACACCTATTATTAGTTGGCACCAATATAGATGCATAAGTAGCTAATAAATCAGCTATGACGTTCTGTAATCTAGGTACTGCATTTATATTGAAAGCATTGAAGTGCATAATCAAATTCCATACCTCCAACTGGTATCCCTTGAGATGTGGAGATAAATAATGAATTGTGTTTCTTACTTGTCTGACTACTATCTCAGAATCCAAAAAAACTTTTAAATTTCTAACCTTAAGTTCAATAGCTTTCTTCAGGCCTAAGACTAGAGCCTCATATTCAACAGTGTTCTTTGTGCATTCGAACTCTAGTCTATAAGAGAGAAAGTGTTGATTCATATCTGGATAATCAAGATGCAACTTGCCCCTGATCCCTGTTGGGTTTTAGACCCATCAAAATACAGAAATCAAAATCTATCATTTAACTCTAGCTGGTTAGTATCATCTCCTATGTTAGTCACTAAGTTTATTATATTACAATCAATATTATCATCCCATGAGAATTGAAGGAGATCAGACTATGTGTCTGATTCACAACTAGCTTCTTCAGCCAGGTAGTTCCCTAGTTTGAGTTCCAAATAGTAATTCCCCAAGATTGAAGACAATAACTTCATAGGTTCATTTTTCCCTTCCAACTGAGTTACATTATACTTCATGTGTGGTTCTCTCAGTACTTTAATTTGGTTTTGAAAATTGTTGAATGGAAGCCACATGTGAGACCAGTCAGTTGCAAAGTAACCATTTAGTTTCGTTGACCAGTCGCTAATTAAAATGAATCCATATGATTCTGGTATATCCACTACCATAATATCTATAAACTGAGAAGCTCTTAGATCTGTAGACAAATGAATCAAAACATATTTCATTTCCCCTATGACTTTAACAACATATCTATCTAGTTGAATTATTCGATATGGGTATGGTATGGGTTGGCCATTAATCCTTTTACATACTAAAAGTGGAATGAGATCTGATGAAGCCCCTGAATCTACCAAAACGTTATGTACATTATGATTAAAAATCTCAAATGATAACAGAAAAGGTAAGGTCTGATATTTAGACTTTCCCCCAATGCTTGCTTCATTTACTTTATCATCAGATTCTATGGCTCCTGGGCTACTGCTAGGCTGTGGATTAAAAGCTTGTAGAATTTTCTTCATTTGCTAAGGAAAATTACATAGTTCAAATAAAGAGATGTTTTCCTTTGTTTTATTAATGTCTTCTACTATATCATACCCCATGCCCTATTCTTTAGTAGTCTTTGTTTTATTTGCCAAAGCTTCCACAGGTTTATTAATTGTTTTCTTCATTGACTTGTTACCTACTGGGATTGTCTCTTTTATATTTGCTGGATTAGGATTAGGTGTTGTTTGAGTAGTATTGATAATTTCATTCCTATTTTCTTTAAACTTATTTATTTAGGAAGTAATAGACTTTCATCCACTACAGGGCCTTTATTTCTCGTCGTGACATTAACTGTTAACACTTGAATTTCCTCGGTAGGTTCATCTTCACTAAGCCTGAAAGTAGGTGCCCAATCCCATAATACCATTGCGGTTTCCACATTTCTTTGTTCTGGCTCATTAGTTTGGGCTTGCTCTCCTTCATGATCTGCTAGTTGGGTATCTAATAATTTATTCATAACCAGAGTCATTGAATTAATCCATTGTAGGGAGATTTTTTCAAAATGAGGTTCTCGGTGAAAGGACCTGAAGTGATCCATGCCTTCCTCATTAAAATTTAAAACAATAGAGTTATGCACATGTGGTTGGAGTTGTCTTCTCTCTTCATTTTTTTGTAATAAGGGTTGAATGGATTTCTATAATAACTAGTTCCCTTATTCTTTTCCATGTCTACTATTTTGTTTGACAACTTCTGCACCATTTTCATCACATTCTCTAGCTCATTAGAATTTTCTTCTCTAGGTTTAGTCGATAGCAAAGACCTTTTCCTTATGGTGTGTTTCAATTCAGGTTCTGGAGTATGCTTTTCTATACTATCCAAATATGTTTCTACTTTCTTGGACTCTCCTTAGTTTTCTACCAATGTAATTTTTCCATACCTTTTCACAAACATTGCTATTGGTCGATCAAGTGTTGTAGTATAATATTCTTTTAGAGACTCTTCAGTAGGTTTTTTTGTATCACTAAAGTTATTCAGTAAAGTAGTGAATCTATAATTAAAGTATTGGAACTTTTCATGAGAGTGGATACACTTTTCTGGTTGCCAAATTTACCTAAGAATGCCTTTTGAAAACCATCCTAATATACTATTGAATAAGCTTGCAAACTAAAGTACCATTGAGATGAGTTAAGTTCAAAAGTATATTGAAAAAGTCTGCAAACCACATCTTCATGGTAAAAATTTAAGATATTCAAAGCTAGATAAAAATTATGTAAGTGATCTTCAACAGAGACACTCGTTCCAAGATCAAATTTTGGTAAAACCTTTTCTGGGTGTTTGAGTAAGTCATGTAATGGAGCATCCAGGTTGAGCAGCGTTCTTTCTCTCCATGCAGGTTGATTAACAACAACCATGATTTGAGGTGGAGACTGACTAAATACTGAAACTGCAGGGGATTCTAGATCTAATTGATCAATAGGTTGAACAATTTCTTGGATGGATAGGGCTACCAGTTCGTCAAAATGTTCAACAAGAATTGAATCCTTAGTGTAAGAGGTTACTTTATTGGAAGTTTTCCTTCTAGGTAATGCAGGAATAACTTTTAACCCCCCCAATTTTCTTGACTTAGGATCTTGTATGTCTCCTAAACATATCTACTTATTCAAATGAGACAACATACAAACGCTCTGATTCTTCTTCCCCAGAACTTGTCTGTTCTTGTTCTTGTTCTTCTAATTCAAGAAAAAGACCTCCAAGGAAAATATCTTCGAATGATGTTCCAATGTAATCTTCTCTAAAAGATGGACTTCCTCTACCAACCATGCATTGGATAGGTCCCTCCTTCTAGCTCCAATTCCGTTGATGTGTGGAAAAATCCTAGGTACCAAGCAATATGGATTCTCCTCGATGAATGATCCTAATTAGATCAGGCACCGTTTGGTGTGGGAATCCGTCTGGTTCACGGTTCCGGCTACTGTAGATTAAGTTATTTAATATTTTACTGGTTACATCCCAGTCCACCAGTTATAAGAATTTTGTTTAAATAATGATATGCTGGTGCCTAAGCTAAATGTAGGTCTAATATAGATCTAAAACTAAACTATTCTATCCCCAAACAAGGAGCAAATTTAGAGTTCAGAGTAATATACTGTAAATGTTCATAAAGGTCTAACAAATACCCATACTAGCATAATAATCACATTCACAACAAAAAGAATACCAGATGTAGCTCTAATCTAATTAAACCATTTATTACCCTATCAACACAGACATTCATGATCAAGAAAATAGTTCCAAGAGGTTAGAACAATCTGACTGTATGATGTACATAATCAAGAAGAAATAGTTCTACAATGCGCATTCCACACATTCTGATTAAATCTCCATGCAGGCCCTTTGTTCCAACAAAATGATCCTTCTTATTAGCGAAGAGGTATCTGTTTTACATAAATAGTCTAGAATTCTCTAACCAGGAAAAAGTGCCTTTTTGGTGCTCTGCACCTCTTATTTATAGTGTTATGGGCTCCCGAGACTGACCTCAAAATAGAGCCAAATTCAGTTACATAAACCCTAACAAAATATGATCTGGAATATTCTCCATGATCATAAAAACAAATAGGGAAAGCACGCTAGAAAGTGCATGGTGGATCAGTTTGGGAAATTTAACAGCAGGGACTCATGATCATTTGTTGAAAATGACAGTTAGAACCTCTCGAGTTAGTTTGGAATGGTTTTCTTCATATTTGCATCTTCATATAGTGAAATACCTTATAGCCATCGATCAATACTATATCTTCATTTGAGCCATCCACTGATGTAGCCTTTAGCCGATTTCGCAATCTGCCAACCTGATAAACTTCATGCTCTTTTCTAGGTGAAATTAATCTCCACCTTAGATATTGAACTTTGATCAATATTGATCGTTAAAGTTTATTGGGATAATGAATTTTGCTGATTTCTAAAGTTTGCTTGTCCTCACAAGTTGAATTAGTGGAATTTTCTCCATCGTAGATCTAATTCCAAGCAGATATCCTCCGTTGAAAGATGCAACCCTTTAACCAATTCCACAGATTTCAAAAGTTATTTTCCAAGGGCACGTTGAATCAATATAATGCACGCCAACCATTGATTTGACCCCACCTTTGATATTATCCATTGAAATATGTATCCCTTTAACCAATTTCGTAGAGCTGAGAGATTTATTTCATTCACGCAAGTTAAAACAACAGAATTCTTTTGGACCATAGATATGTATCTACCATGAATATTGGTCGTTGAAAACTGCAACCTTTACCCGATCTCACAATCACCCATTCTAGACCGGTGAACCATAGTACCTGCAATACATAAAAATAACATCATGGGAGATATGTCTGTTCTTGAAACAACAATATTTTGTCAATGGATACTATAACTAATCACCATATTTTCAATTGTAAGTTTAATGATTTGTGTCGTTTATCTAAAAAGAACAAAAACATGATGAATAGCTTCGTGTTAATCAAGAAAAATATTTACTTTAAGTTTTGGGAGAAAGATTTCTCAGTTTCCCCAATGGTTCACACTAAAAAAAAAAACAGAGGTTGGAAAGATCGGATCATCTCAAATATAGATTGGGTCTCATCTCAACCGTTAGATCATGCAACCCTGCTAGCTCCTTTCCATCCTTTTCTAGTCATTGATTTTATTTCGGAGTCGTCCCTAGCTGTTGATTTATCCGAGAGTCAGAAATCGGGATTCCAATTTTTCATGATCAAAACCTTGCCTTTTCTGACTCTAACTTTTCGCTTCTGCCCTTTGTGGAAAGAGAAAATCAAAAGTCGTATTTTTCAATTTTCACGAAGTTTAAATTCCAACTTCGTGCTTTCCGACTTTTCGCTTCTACCCTTCTGAATCCTTCTGAGCTATTGATCTATGTAGAATATTTCTAAGCCGTTGATTTAAGTGGAAATCAAAAATTGGATTTTCAATCTTTCACGAAGTTCAAACCTTAACTTTATTCCTTTCGACTTTTTACTTCCGCCCTTTGGAAAGCGGAAATCAGAATTCGGGTTCTCCAATTTTTTTGAAGTTTAAAATTTAACTTTTCACTCCCGCATTTCTACTTCCGTGACCTGGATCTCTGTGACAACCTTTTTGCATCATTGATCGATACGGGTGATTCTGGAACATTGATCTGTGGAAAGTGGAAGCTTTAACTTTTCCACAACCAAAATTCTAAAATTTCTCCTCCACTTTTTCGCTTCCGCTTTTCTTCTTCTTTCTGCACCGCTTATCTATGTAGACTCATCCTTAGTCGTGAGATCACGGATCGCACAAAATGGAAAGCAGAACTCTAATTTTTTTACAAATGAAACTTGACCATTGGTTTGCAAGGAATCCCTTTGGACCGTTGATATCAAACTGCAGAAAGAGGAAAATAGAACTTTAACCTTTTCATGACCAAAATTTTAATATTTTCGCTCCTGCTTTTTTTCTTCCGCTTTTTTGCTTTTGCATTTCTTGACCATTGATCTTATTCAGATTCAACCCTGGTTGTTGATCTTAAATAAAAAGCAGAACCTTCAAATAAGGCTTGTTTCCAAATTCGTGCCTAAGGACTTCTTACCAAAAAGGACAACTGAGGCTTAGGAACACATTTCTGCTTAAGATTCTAGGAAAGACTAGGTGTGTAAGGAGGCTTATTTGAGTTGGGAAACAAGGTGAAGAGTGCTTTCAAAAATTAAAAAAAATGTGAGGGGCCCCAAAATGAATTTTTTTAGGGAAGTAGTTGTAGTGACAACAGGTCCATAACAGCCACTACAATCATAAATATAATAAAATTTCCATTAGAAAAATACAATTAGAGGAAATTTGGGGTCTAAAATGGGCCTTATAAGAAAATGCACCAACAATAAATTTTGCGACTNTAGAATTTCAATAAAATGAGTCAACCATAATGGTTGAATTGACATATTTGTCATAAAAGAAAACTACTTTTTTTGTTCGTATTTTCGACATATCTTCCTGTCTTTTTACTCATATTTCAGGCGAGAGAGATCGTTGGATGCAGAATTTAATTCCGCATCCAACGAGTACCCACATTGCATACTTTTGATGGACCTGGCTACCCCAAAAATAAGAAATGTCTGAAAAATGTGATGATAACATCATCATCACGTTTTCTAGGCATTTCTTATTTTTGGGGTAGCAGGGTCTGTCAAAAGTATGTAGTGTGGGTACTCATTGGATGTGAAATTAAATTCCACATCCAATGAGCTCTCTCGCTTGGAATTTGAGTAAAAACACAGGGAGATATGTCGAAAATACGAACAAAAAAAGTTGTTTTTTTCATTCTTCCTCCAAAATTGATAACTATTATTTTATTATTTTAACTATTATTTTATCATTTTCCTTAGGAGGCCCATTTTAGACCTCGCATTTCCTCTAATGCATGGTATAATGACATCTCTAGGAATTGAAAAATATAAAACTAGTGTACGAGAAATAGCAACATGAATTATTTATAATTTAAATTTAAAATAGAACAAATCTTACACTAAAGAATAAACATTTAACATTTTTCCATCTTAAATTTATGTCGTATATGTGTATCAATTTGAATTTCCAAATGCATACATTAAAAGTCCTATGTGTAAATGTTGATTGGGAAGCTTCTTTACCTTCTTTTAAGGATTGGATTATGAAGTTTCATCAAAATTGTGGGGTGCTGACTAATTCCCTTCGAGGACCAACTTCGAGATTCCAGGTACAGGCAAGGGATAGATCCTAGAGGAGGGGGCACAAGGTGCTATTGATGAATAAATTCCCAATATAGGCAAGGATTTTGATATATGTAATTATTTGTTGTAGCATGATTTTTTTGGACTCTATAGGCCATTTAACATATTTTTTAATATGTCATTTGGGGCATGTATGGATTACAATTGTTTTTATTTTAGTTGTATGCACTCTTTCTATATACCCATGAGAGACTTTGCATATTTGTGTATAGTGGTTTGGGAGTTAGAACTCAATAGAATTAATAGTTTTCAAGTTTTTGGGGTTACAAGGTTTCCACTGGATTCTATCATGTATCATAGTATGTGATTGGCATGTAATCAAACACATCAACCTCCCTTTATATCTTGATGTTGGTAGACCCTATTGTTGAACTCCATTGTCTTGGACTTAACCAAAATGTACCCTTCACTCAAGTGAAAATGTTTATTAAGCATGGGAAGCTTCTATACCTTATTTTAACACTCGGATTAGGAAGTTTCATCAAAACTATAAGGTGTTGATTAATGTCCTTGGAGGATCAACTTCAATATTTCGGGTAGAGACAAGGCATAGAGCCTAAAGGAGGGGTAAATGGTGATATTAACGAATAAATTCCCAATATTGGCAAATATTTTGATATGTTATTATTTGTTGCGGCATGAATATATTTTGGACTCTATAGGCCATTTAGCATCTTTCTTTATGTATTTTGGGGAAGATATGAATTCTACTTGATTTTTTTTAGTTGTATGCAACCTTGCTATATACTTGAGAAACTTTGTATATTTGTGAATATTGGTTTGGATTCACAAGAATGCTTATGAATATATATGCACATAGTGAAATTGATTTGGTTTTTTATGAGAAAATTGGGGTTTTGGTTTCCATTGGGCATGTAAATTTATTTTAGGGAATAGAAATTAAAAAAATTATGGTTTCAATTCATATAAGGACATACAAATTATTGAAAAAAATGAAACTAAAAGGATGATATTTGGTGTAAATACCTTAGACTAAAGAGATTGCCTCCAAATGTGGAAATTTTATGCCTTTCTCACCCAATCACGTTCATCCTTGCATGATTTTCTCTGTCCGGACTTGGTGTGAATGATTGTTGTGTAGAAAATGACGGGTGCGACCCGTTTTCTAAATCATGTTTTACAAATTGTGTGTGCATTTTCTAGAACATAACATGTGCATGCCATTTTAAACACAACAGGTGCACATTTTAGAGAAACATAACACGCTCAAGCTTTTTTTAACTATCCTAGTTGGAAATTAACTTGCTAAGGTTGGGGCTAGGCTTGGTAGGCTTGACATTGCTTGGGATGATTTATCTTTTTATAGATTTTGAATAATTTTCTTGAATCTACCATTACATCTAAAATGTCCCTCAACTTTGTGCACTCACCCATCTCTCTGTCCCTCATTGAAAGGACCTTTTGTAGAGTTTAGATAGCTAATTCACAGGCTGTTTTGAGTCCCAAAACTAGAATATACACATATACCTACTACCTGGAAGAAGGAGGGGGCGAAACCCCCTCCCTTTAACTAACCATTTCATCAAAATATCAGACATGCATACCAACATGAGATCTAAAACTAAGAATAAACCCTAGAAGCAGGTCAAAGATAATAGAGAAGGTATGGCATTTGCATTAGTAATCTTGTCCACTGAAATTCACATTGGATATTTTCATAAAGTAAATTGGTTGGTTTAATGAAGAATGCACTATCAGATTGAGCTATTCATACTTCATGCTTGTGCATTAAATCTTCCATGCTCATACAAATGCATCGAATTCTCATTGTATTGAATCTTCATGCTCACACACATGTATTACATTTATGCATCAAATTCTCAGTGTATTGAATCCTCATGCTCATACACATGTTTTAAATGTGTTATTAAAGATTATATTCTTAGGTACAACTCTACCTTTAAACAAGTACACATTAAAACATAGTTTATGGTCATTTGTTTAAAGAAATCACACAATGTTTTGAAGATCTTATGACTTGCAATTTTTTTAAAACAAATAACTTATGTTTATTTATTTAATTCTTCATGTTTATGCAAGAAATCTTTCATGCTTATATACAAGTTTCCTTCAAGCAAGCGCAAGGAAATAAGTTTGTTGTTTGCATTAAATAAACTTTCCATTTGTATCAAGAAACCATTCTTTGTTTTGGGGAAATCTTAGTTTTATTGAGGAAATTTATTGAAACAAGAGTTTGAAGAATGCTTTTTATTAGGGCCATTAAAGGATTTCCTTTCAATTTTATTGGTGTTTTCATGCTTCATCAATTCCTTGTACTTTAAGATACTTGCATTGTAAACTCACTTATTTTTTTGTATATTCAAGGAACTAATCACTTACAAGTTTTTATTCGGTGTGTGCATGAATATGGTTCCAATTTTTAGTGCCATTATATAAATCCAAAACGCAAGTCTAAAAACAAAATCTATAACGCATATGTGTTATTGATGGATTGGTTCGAAAAACTTGAGCCTAAAACCAAAGAAAAAGCAAGTGCGATATATCGCATATGCATTTTGGAAAAGTACAAATCACATGTGTGATTTGTAGAACTTAATAAAAAAGCAGAGGCCTGCGGGCTCTATTTTTATTTATTTTGGATTGCATGCCGCAAAGAACAGAAGGGAGATATATTGGGAAGGTGATATCGCTTGCATGTGATTTGGAGGGCGCATTTTGAGGGAGGAGATCGTTGAATGCAATGGAAGGTAAGAATTTCTTTGATTTTTTGGTTTTGGATTAGGAAATAATTGCTTTGATTTTTTGGTTTTAGATTAGGTAAGAATTGCTTTGATTTTTGGTTTTAATTTAATAAAATTTAAATTAAAAAATAATGAAAGATTAATTCATTTTAAAATTTGTTGTTTTTATATTATTAGACAACATAAATCTTGAATAAAATGTCCAAAATCAAACCACCAATAACCCAAACCCAAACCCAAATACAAAAACCGAACACATGGAGGAGGAACACGATAGGAATTCTGAGATTCTTGCTCGTTTGGGTGCATTGAGACGCCTTACTTCACTTTTAGAGGGGGGGACCACATAAGACGGTCATTGGGAGAGGTACTAGGTAAAATTACAAATACAATTTCCAATTCCCAGGGAGTATTGTACAACAATATTTCCTACAGGGATTCCTAGAGGCAATACTATTCCATTGGGTTGAGCTACAAAGATGTAAAAAAAATTAAAGATAACAAAATACTAATTTTTTTCACTATTATGGGACCCTAACATTGGATTGGTTCCTCCCACTAGCGAGTGGTGCTTGAAGAGCACCTAATCGAGGCCATTGCTCACCCACCTCTGCCCCCCCAGGTACATGTATGTGTCGCTTTCTTTGAAAAATTCAATGTAGGATGTAGATAAATTTTCAAATATTTATATAATTTCTCATCTTATACAAGGTTGTACATATATATAATTGTTGGTACCATTTATTTTTTGCAGGATGTTAGTGAGGCACCGATGGTACATGCAATTACACCCTGAACCTCCATCACTTACACACGAACAATAAGTAAAAATGTTATATTGGCTTGGATTTTGAACAAATGTACATAGAAGTTTTGTAGTTTGGTAGACTAACTTACAAATTTTGGTTTGTGTGCAATCTCCGAAAATGATATCTAGTCCTCTCATTTAGCGCTGGGGAACACCATCGAGCAACCGAAGTAGAAAGATAGACTTCTCAAAATCCACTGACAGTGGTGGTGAAAGGGGGGATAAATAAAATTCATGTATAGGGGGCATACATACATGTACCGTTTTGTTTGTATACACACAGATGTACAGTATGATCCACTATTTTGTATTATGGCCATGGCATGCCATTTTTGAAAACATTATATGTACATATAGTATAAAGCAAGGTTTGTATTTATATATATGGTTGAATTGATATCGGAACATTATATTTATTATATTCCTTTCAGATATGCTTAACTATGTCTTTCATTAAGTATGCGTTTAATTAAAATGATACTTAATGTGTGGTTCACCTATATGATATTATGATATTATAGACCTTATCATGACATATCCTGCTAACTATTTGAAGATCTCCAATACTCCAAGGAATATTGTATGACTCATGCAACCATCCAACTAAGATCAAGTAACCATTAAGTAAGCCACCTCTAATATGTAAATATGTCACATACCATCCAAGGGCTAATCATACACCATGTACCCCAAGTCTCATGAAGCACCCCTAAACACGGTGTAAACACTTTTGTAGTAACTTCAAAAGCTAATACTCCCTATTATAAGGAAAGTGTTTTGACCAATAAAAATTAGTTCCCATTGCAAATCCACTAGAGATACCATCTAGTTATATCACAACATCTCAAACCTCCAAGAATGTTGACCACCTTTGAATATGAAGGAACATAACTCTACATCATCATCAACTTTCCAAAATTCATTATCCCTCAAGTCAACACCATGGGAGAAAATCACTATACACCACATCATAAGTTATTCATAACATCCTACAAAGATAATCACACCTCCATACAAGACCAAGAAAAATGAATTGTATCTATGAAAATCACAAAGATAGAAAACTTCATAAATCCATCCTTAATGAAATACCAAGATCATGGTACAATCAACAACCCATGTAGGGATATAATCAACTTTTTAACATCATAACCTCTCTCACACACCTTAAAACCTTTCACAATAGACACACTAACTAGAGCTAGGTCAAGTCTCTCTTTCTAAGAGAATTTTCAAGAAAGAGTATCATCAAGGTCAATTCCCTCTACTAAGAAATTCCAACAACCTTATCCCTATAGTCGAAAACACTCTCATAATTTTCAAGCCTAGAATCAATATAAAGGTTCTAAACATATCTTCATGGCATCTCACCATGCATTCTCTACATATGGATCCACAAAACATAGATGGCCCATCTTTCCTCTCCATGGAATGTACAAGTGCCACTTGATCAACAAGAAACCTGTAGAGACCACCCTCTCTCAACAAACTACAATCATTGATGGTGCGTTATTGTTGTAAAGGAAAATGTCCTATGGCTAGGGTTTAAGAGGCCGTCAACGTACTGGGGTTGAAAGAGAGATGCACAATGTTCAGCAAGCATATAACAGAAAGTTTTAGAGATAATAAAGCTCCACACTTTATTAACTGAAGGCTGGTCCAATATTTCTCTTCAATCCTCTTCTTGCTCCTCTCGCTCCAAGAGACCTGCAAAACAAGTTATACCTTCCTCAAACCATTATGACCACATATAAGACAATGATAATCAAATAAACATAAACAAATGATCTGAATAACATCATCATATGATCAGAAACAGAGATTCAATCACACATTGAACAATGATTTGGGAAGAAGAAGGACATCACATCTTTATTAATCCTGAAAACAAGTACAAGTATACCTTCTCTTCAGGTTTGGCACCTCACAAAACCTTGATCTGGTTCTGCTGCTTCTCTTCTCCAAAGCTCTGCAACACTAAGGGAAGACCTCCAGGGCAAAGGTGTAGGCAAAGAGAGTCCCGATTCCTCCAGCATAACAATGCATAAATTCCAAGTCCCCTTTCAATGAACCTCCCTACCTCTATTTATATGGTAAAGAAGAGATAGGGGCGAAGACAAAGTGGTTACAACTGAAGGAGTCAGTTGCATAACTACCCAAACTAACTCAAAAGGTGTATTTTTATGTTTTAATGTTAAGATACATATTCGCGAGTTTACACAAGAGAAACCCGCGAATATATCCATTCGCGACTTGCAAAACACAAGAGTCGCGAGTGATTCGCGAGTTGCACATAAGGAGAGTCGTGAATACACAAAAAACGCATTTTTAAGGTATTTCTGGGCATTTTCAGACTTTGGTGTCTTCTGGAAAGTTTTATCTAACTAAAATACCTTTCCAACGGTCTAAAACTAAGGTCAAACAGAGTTATAAAACTCAAGATATTGGTCCTCCAAGATAGGTGTCTTTTCAGTGACTTTCAATGACTTTCATGAAGTGTCATCATGGAAATGTCGACATGCGAACGGATCATGGGAAAGTGGTCACAGGCAGAGAAGTGTCATTTTGAGCTATAAAAGCTATTTTCCTTCAAATGTAACTTTATACTATACATATATCATATAAGGAATTCTCTCAAAACATTCTTACTCAAACTAGGAACAAATAGAACATCACTCAAATCAAGAACAACACCTAAGGAATTTGGAAGGAAATGGAGCCAACTCATCACACATGATAAGTAGCATAATAACCAAGATCCACACTCATACCTCCTATTAAGTCATGAACTTGTTTTCTTCAATTTTGTATTTTGATTGTCATTTTTATTTTAAGTTTGCTCATTTGCTTAAGTTTGCTCTTTTACTTTAGAAAAATTTTGGTTTTAAGTGAAATTTTTGAGTTTTGCCTTTAGGTTTTTATTATTTTTTGTTTCTTTAGGTTCTGAAGGGTTCTATAGGAATTATATTGATTAAGGATGTCACAAATATACTCTAAGAGCAAGGTTTATCACATAAACCTTATTTAAATTGGAATTAATGACTAAAACAACGCCAAATTTGAATTTGAAATATTCTTGTAGCGCAACGACTGAAATTTTATACTACGACACTACAAGAATATCGTGGGCGTTAAAATCACTAATTTTTAAGTCGAATTCTCTCATGATTTCGATTTCGACGTGACTAATCACATGTGTAAAGGGTTTTTGATACGTGTTTTAGCAGAAATGATCATGAAAACAGGTTTGGTTCGTGACGTGAAAGAGATCGTGGTAATCAGCAGCTAGGGCTCAGTGTATAATGACAGGTAGAGGTACGAGTCGAGTTTGATGGGAAGGAAGTTCTCCACATATGAATCACGACACTGGAGGCGAAGTGGAATGAAGAAATCTACTTAAAATCCGGAATTTGCAGTTACAGAGGAAATTTAGGGCTTTCTTAGTGTGCCAGCTGGAAGCAAATTGAAGACTTGAAGACACTTGGATAGTTAATTTCGATGGTCAGACAGTTCAAGGATCGATTTTAAACATTTGCAGCAGGACGGGAATGAGGTATTCCACGTAAATGTGGTTGTGGCAGCTAAATTGGAGTTTTTCCATAAAAATTGCTTATGTCAAAATTGATGGGGGAAAACATAAATTTATGCTTTTAACAAACTCCTTTCGAAGAGATATCAGTCTAAGAGGTTTTTAGATGCTATGGAAAGTGATAAGTTGAAAGGTAGCAGTTGCATTGAACAATTACCCTCTCAAAACCTGAAAATATGGTAGGGTGAAGATCTGTACAGTTTGTGGCGACCAGGGTCTCACAGATTAACTTGTTACCTGCAAGAAATGAAATGAGTAAGCTGAGCATGTAAATTACATGCAGACCTTGTCTGAGTAGGTGCCAGAAGCTGACTGGTTTTATGCTGAATGCAAGTTGAAGCAGAAAGTTAGAAGACATAAGATTCCTCTCATATGTCTCCATCCCCTAGCTAAACAATCACAATTTGATCTAAGAAGCAGGCATTTGAGAACACTAATGCAAAATCCTTTTTGCAAAGAGATAGCTCATTAGTAGCATTGGAAGGAGCCAATGGTGCTATTTGTGCAGAATTACAACACACAGATGTTTCCAAGCATTCTAAAGATGGTCTTGCATCGAAATGAACATTTTGGAAGATAATTAAATTCAACAGCAGCTTTGTGAGAATATTTTTGGTACTCTGTTGACCTAATTACCTAATATCAGTGTAAAACATTTCCTGCATTCAAAATAGAACAGACTGTAAAAACTCTGAGAGCTTGAGAGAGAAAGGGCTGTTAGGACATTGATAGGGTTTTAAAAGCATACAGAAATAGCATTCAGTTATTGAAAGCAGATGGGAAAAAGTGGAAAGACCAACAGGGCTGAGCCCACTGAGCTGAAATGGATTGACCAATTTCCAGGTTGTGCAGAGCTTTTTGAGAATGCTGGTTGGTTGGATTTCTTCAAAAAGATTGATGGCTATAACATCGAGGTCTTTTATAAATTTTCCCAATGCTATAACCAGGACATGGTAGTATTTGATACTCTGAAGTTTGAGTTGACTATGGAGCTGGTTGCTGAAGCTATAGGAGTCAAAAATCAAGGAGAAATGTGGTTTAAAAAGTTTCCTTTCACCTTCAATGCCCAAAGGTATCTTTTACCTGGAATTATCCCAGACTGGAGCAAAGGATTATTAATCCATAATTTCAGAGACAAATGGGTGGAGCCCATCAAAGTCCTACAAAGCTACATCACCTATGAAGGGAGGTATGCTTTTGTATACAAGTATCATTTCAGGTTCTTACGGCACCTTGTTGGTGAATCCAAGATGAGTCTTCCCTTATTCTTGTTTAAAAGTTTGCAGAAGATGTCCAGCAAGGTCAAGGAGCATCATGATCACACTACATAGTCCATTTTCCATCATGGATTGATCAAATTGATTATCAGTACTGCTCTGCAAAGTGAAGGGAAGACATGGGACTATTTCCTCTTTTGGTCTGGTTTTCAAATTAAGCATGAAGATCAGCCAACCAAAAAACATGTGGACAAGGGGCAAACCCTAGTTATAAAACTAGGTCAGAAAGTCAAGTCTGAAAATAAAAAAGAAGTTAAACTTGAAGAAGTGATAGAGCCTTCAAAGGAAAACTATGAACATCAGCAGTCTTCAGCTGATAATAAGGGAAAAAGTTCATTGTTTATAAAAAAGGAAGATCAACCTGTGCAAAATAGGGCACCAGCAGAAATTCTCATGGATGAGAAAACTATTGTCACAAGAAGGTTAGCAGATATGGAAGTTGAGCAGAAGAGAGCCAGGAAGAAGGCCCAAGCTTTGGATGGAATAGCCTTACTAGCTGAAGCTGCTAAAGACCTTTGAGTTTTGTTAGTTAGTCAGTTAATTGTTATGTATTTTGAGAAATACTTTAGTTAGTTAGTTATTTGTTATGTTTTTGAAGAAATACTTTATTTTGTAAATTATAATTTGACATTATCCCATCGATGAGTTGGCTGAAGATAGTTAGGGTTTAGACCCTAACTGATTTTTTGAGAAACAATATTTAGGTAGATGAGAAAGAGAACAAAGGGTTCGATTTTTTGCTGGCTTAAGGATGTCTGTGACTTGTTTATGAGCTAAGTATTATAACTCTCATGTGTATTTGTTGAACAAAATTATGAAATATATGATCCTTTACACCCTTCAGTCTATGTTTTGGCTTCATTTTTAACTTGTTTAGTTACGTGATTGATAAATTTATTGCTGGTTTATGGTTTATATGCTGGTAGTTCTTGTCTATTGTGAATGAACTTCAATGTCATGTTCTGTTGGATATTGGTAATTATATTATGCATCTCTGTTTTTCTTTGCTTATGATTCAATTCCTATTTGGCTCATGAATGTATTCCCTTCAGTCACCAAAATTTACAACCAAGAAAAACCTTTCAGAAACCCTAAAACCTAGTTTGCTTGTTTGAATATTTGAGATTGTGTTGGCTTGTTTCTTTGTAGCTTGGAAACAATTTCTGGCACAAACATCTTTGGTGCCATTACCGGGGAACGAAGTTGAAAACAAATTTTTCCCTGGGATACTTATCATTTCACTGGTTTTAAGAGGTGAACTTAAACCAACACATCTTTAAGGCTATTTTTCACCAAGTTTGACACAGTGGCTACTAGAGGAGTTGGAACCAGGAACAGACCTACTTCACCATTGCAGTTGGGTGTTACAAACCCGGAACAGATATTAAAGACAGTAAGGAAAATTAGAAGGCCTCAATCTTTACCAGCCCTATGTGACCCTGACCAGTTGGGTAGTTCATCACATTCAGCTTTGCTAAGAAAAGAAGAAGAAACCTCACCTTGGCTAAAGCCTATTATCCCTGATAGTAGTTTCCAAGTTTTTAATAATCCTCAATCCTCCAGGAAAGATAAAACTGCCTCTTCTGGTAAGATACCTCTTTTTCAGCTGAAATTAGGTAAAAACCCCTTTCAGTCAAGTTCTAGTCAAACTTCTTCATCATCAAAATCAGTCAATCCAAAAATGGCAGCCCAAAATCATCCCATAGACATGATGTACCGGATGGTTGTAGCCAGATATGCACCATTCGTTTTGCCTCAGCCTTTAAATGTATTTCCTGGGGGTGAATATCAAAAATATATTCCTAGGTTTAATGGACAGGGGGAAACCATAGCTGAAGAACATTGGGAAGCTTTCCTTAGCTATGCTGATAACCAAAACATTGAGTCCAAGGATGTATGGAGGAGAATGTCTGTGCAGAGCCTTGATGGAGATGTAAGGAAATGGTTCAGAGAGTTTCCTGCTAACTCAATCACTATCATTGAAGAACTCTGTGATCTCTTCATGAGACAATGGGGTGATACCAAAGACCATACATACTATATAACTGAGTTTGGATCTCTTAGGAGGAAAAAGGATGAGACTATTGCATATTTTTCAAAGAGGTTTAACAAGATCTACAGTAGAATTCCTGCAGAAATAAATCCTACTGAAACCTGTGCTAAACTTACATATGCAAATGCTTTCGATCGTGAATTTTCCTTACTACTGAGAGAAAGGAGACCTATTTCTTTACTGAATATGCAGGATGCAGCATTGGAGGTAGAATCTAATATACTGGCTTCTAATAGATTAAAGAAAGAAACAACTCAGCAGCTTTATGACAGAAAAGTAAAGAAGGAAGAAGCTCCAGGAAGTTCTGCTGAAGGGAAAATTGATGAAATGGCTAAGTTGGTGAATATTCTGACTACAAAGTTGAACAAATTAGAGCTTGAGAAAAATTCCAGCAAGCCTAGTCCAGAAGGTGAACGAAATCCTAATAATCAGAATCAGTTCAGAAGGCAATTTGCTCCCCGTTTCATGCCTAGAGAACGTAGGAATAATGATATTTAGTGGGAAAGAAGAGAAAATGAGGACCAAAGAGTGCCACCACCTCTTCAGAACAATGTTGCTGATGAAGAAGAGGTTGATGATGTAGTAATATTTGAAGATACTGACCAAGATATGAACCATTTTGGAGAAAGATTGTCTGGGGGTTTTGTCATAGAAGAGGAGTTTCTCAATGCAGAATACTATGATGCTGATATGTTCGAAACAGAAGATGATTTGGGTCTGAAGATGACTGCTGTAACTGTTGAAGTCTGTCAAAATGAACTCAAGAAGACTGTAAATCTGAGATCAGGTCCAAAACAGGTGGTACAAGCCCCGAAGAAGAAGGCAACTGTCCCTGATAAGCAGGCATCTGATCCTGTGAAAGAGAAAAAACAAGTTTCAGAAAAACAAAAGAAGAACACAGAGGTTGAAGAGGTAAGTAGAACTGTTCAAAATTTCACCCTAGAAAATGAATTAGGAAAGTTAAAGATTCCTGTACCTTTAACCGAATTGATAAAAAACCCTTCATATAAAGAATCAGTCCTTAAAATGCTTAATCCAACAAGCAATAAGCCTATTTCTGACATAGTAAATCTGCAAGAAGAAAACCCCAGGATATTCATTGGATAAACCTTGGCTGAAAATACTGAGAATGAAGCAGGTGCTTCACCTCCATTCTACATCACCTTGACAGTCCATGAACAAATGATTCATAATTGTTTGTTATATTCAGGAGCCTCACACAATGTAATGCCAAAGGCTGTTATGGAGGCTTTAGGGATGAGTATTACCAAACCCTACCATGATCTGTATGCCTTTGATTCCCAAGCAGTGAAGTGTTTAGGGGTAATAAAGGACATGGTTGTCAGCCTGGCCCAGTTACCCATGAAAAGTGTGATCATGGATGTTGTGGTAGCTGATATTACACCGAAGTTTGGGTTACTTCTCTCTAGGTATTGGGCAAAGAAGGTTGGTGGGACCTTACAGATGGATTTATCATATGCTACTATTCCTGTGTTTGGAGGAGAAAATAGAAGGCTGTATAGAGAGCTTCAGTTTGCCTACATTGTGACAGATGACAAGAAGCCTACCAATCACCCACTGTATGCTGTTGATAAAGACCTGGGTACTTGCATGTTACATTTTAGTGATGATGATAATATTATTGGTTTGTTACAGGTTGAAAAAGAACAACCAGTAAAATGTAGCAGAGAACAAGAGGATGAGTTGTGGCAATTATACTTTGATGGTTCCTCTTGTAAAGAAGGTGCAGGTGCAGTGGTTCTTCTCATATCCCCTGGAGGTGAAACAGTAAAGATGATGTATAAATTGGAGTTTATTACTACAAACAATACTGCCGAATATGAAGCTTTGCTGTTAGGATTAAAAGCTGCTAAATATTTGGGCATCCAGCAGATTGCTGCATTTGGTGACTCTGAATTAGTTGTTCAGCAGATTAAGACCAACTATCAAGTGAAGCAGGGTTTGCTGAAAGTCTATCGAAATGAGGTATGGGACATGCTTGAAAATTATTTTGTAGCTTTCAACATTACCCATATTCCAAGAGACCATAATTAGACTACAAATTCATTGGCCTTGGCTACCACACACTTCAGAATCCCAAAGACCACTCAGTTGAGATATCCCATTGAGGTGAGGTACAGACCATCTATACCTGATAATGTAAAGCAGTGGAGAGTTTTTGAAGATGACATTGAGATTAAAAGGTTTTTAGAGCTCACACATGAGTTTTCTAGTTCCCTGATTGATCAAGAGGAAGATGAAGGGGATGAAGAGCCGGAAGAGATTGCTGAAAATGAAATAGATGGACATAAAATTATTGAATTAAAGAGAAATTTCATCCCAAAAGGTTTGGTACCTTTGGAAAGGATTTTTTTGAAGGATGATACATTCTTAAAACCTGTTGTATAGTCCTCAGAAGAAAATGTGGTGGACTGTAACATTGGCACAGCAGAACATCCTAGAATGGTAAAAATTTATAAAGCACTTACAACTGAGCAAAGAAACAAGTATATTAAACTGTTAAAAGAGCATGTAGATGTTTTTGCATGGTATTATGAGGAATTGAGAACTTATGACACAGGAATAATATAGCATAAAGTCCCTTTAAAACCAAATGCAAAACCTTTTCGTCAGAAATTAAGGAGGATTAATCCAGCCTTGTTTCCTGTTATTGAAAAAGAAGTGAAGAAGCTATTGGATGCCGAGATCATAGTGCCTCTCAGGTATTCATCATGGGTGGATAATATGGTTCCTGTTAGGAAAAAGAATGGAGAAATCAGGTTGTGTGTTGACTTCAGAAATTTGAACAGATCTTCATTAAAGGATAATTATCCTCTGCCTAAAATTAAGCAAATATTGCAGAAAGTAGTTGGGGCACAGAGGATCTCTATGGTTGATGGTTTCTTAGGGTACAATCAGATTTATATGCATCCTGATGATAAGGAGAAGAAAACCTTCACTACTCCTTGGGGAACTTTCATGTATGATAAGATGCCCTTTGGTTTAGTGAATGTTGGAGCCACCTTCCAGAGGGCTATGGATATTGCCTTTGTCAGAGAAAAGGATAAGTTTGTGGTAATCTACTTGGATGATATTACTGTTTTCTCACAGTCAGATGATGAACATTTGAAGTGTTTGAAGCAGAATTTCCTGAAATGTAGAAAATTTGGCTTGTCCTTGAATCCAAAGAAGTCACACTTTGTTGTACAGGAAGGTAAATTGCTTGGTCATTTAGTGTCTGCTGATGGTATAAGAATTGATCCCGAAAGGGTAAAAGATATATTGAAGATAAGTTTACCTAGGAGTAAAAAGGATGTCCAATCTTTCATTGGTAAAATGAACTTTCTGCATTGGTTTATACCAAACTTTGCTGAGACTATCAAACAGATCACATCCATGCTGAAAAAGGATCAGGAAGTCAGGTGGACCACTGAAGCAAAGAATGCATTTGAGAAGATAAAAATGGATCTTACTGAAGCTCCTGTATTAGTAAGCCCATATTTTACCAGATAATTTCTTACATTCTCATTTGCATCAGAGGATACAATAGCAGTTGTTCTGTTGCAGAAGAATAAGGAAGGACTGGATCAACCTATTACATTTTTCAGCAAAACTCTCAGGGATTCTGAACTGAAATACAGTATCTTAGAAAAATAGGCCTATGCTCTGGTAAAATCTTTAAAGTTTTTTAGAATCTATGTTCTACATTCTAAAGTTATTTCATTTGTGCATAATGTTGTTGTAAAAGATGTTTTAACACAGCCTGATAGTGAAGGGAAAAGAGGCAAGTGGATTGCTAAAATCATGGAGTATGATGTAGAAATCAGACCTACCAAACTTGTCACGGGACAAGGTTTAGCCAAGCTGCTGGCTGAATCAAATTGTCAAGCTCTGGGATTGCATGTCATGGCTAAAGAGTTAGCTCAGGAAGAAGATCAAGCAATTTTAGAAAAAGAGAAGATCATGGACTATTATTCAGCATCCACATGGTATATAGACATTGTGTATTTTCTGTTATTTTTTCAATGTCCTGAGCATCTAGATAGAAAAGTTGCTAGATCTTTAAATCTTAAAGCTACTAAGTATTATCTAGTGGAAGAGCAGTTGTTCTGGAAGGACCCAGGTGGTATTCTACTCAAATGTTTGGACAAATCTGAAATTGAAGGAATAATTTCTGAATCTCATGAGGGTGCTTGTGGAGGGCATAATTACTGGAAGACAACAACATACAATATTTTAAGAGCTGGATATTATTGGCCTTCTTTGTTTGCAGATGTTTATCAACAGGTAAGAGCCTGTATCCCTTGTTATAATTTTGTTGGCAAACAAAAATTGTTGTCATTGCCCTTAAAACCTATTGCAGTAAATGCTCCTTTCCAGCAATGGGGTCTGGATTTTATTGGAGAAATAAATCCAACCTCCTTAGGACAACACCGCTGGATTCTAACTGCAATAGACTTCTTTACCAAATGGGTGGAAGCCATCCCTAGTAGGAATGCCACAGGCAAGGTAATCATGGAATTTATTGAGGAGAATATCCTTAGTAGGTTTGGCTGTCCTCATAAATTAGTAACAAATAATGCAAAGGCTTTCAAGTCCAAGGCAATGGAAGCCTTTTGTGAAAAGAATGGTATCTTGCTAAAGCACTCAACTCCTTACTATCCCCAGGGTAATGGTTTGGCTAAATCCTCTAATAAAAACATCCTCTAGAGTATCAAAAAATTGCTCAAGCATAACAAGAGATCATGGGATTCAATGCTGAAATATGCATTGTGGGCTGATAGGATAACAGTCAAACAAGCAATTGGAACTTCTCCTTTCCAGTTAGTGTATGGTATAGATGCAGTTTTTCCTGTTCAATTGGGAATTCCAGTGATGAATTTTCTTCATAATTCCCAGGAAGAGCCAAATGATATGCAGAGAAGGATTTATGAAATGAGAGAGTTGCAGCAGAACAGGGAAAAGGTAGAAGAAAGTGCACAGTTGTACAGATTGAAGATCAAAAGTAGATTTGACAGGAAAATCAAAGAAAACAATTTCTCAGTTGGTGATATGGTTTTAAGGTGGGATGCAAGGAAAGAGAAAAAAGGGAAGCATGGTAAATTTTACAACCTCTGGTTTGGCCCTTTCCTAGTGTCTAATATGTTGGAGAATAACACTTTTGTCCTACAGTCTTTGGAAGGTGAGGAATTGTCAAGTCATGTCAATGGATGATTCCTCAAGCATTTTTACAGTCTTTGAGGAGATTTTCACTTTTCATTGTATATACCAGTGTGAGTGAAGCATAATAAGGACACCATAACCCAATGGAAATTTTGCAGACTAGTAGGTAGCAGAAAAGAAGGCACTGGTCTACAGGTTCTTGAAGCCTCACAGGGAGGACTTCATCCCGCAACTGGAGCTAGATGTTAAGTCATGAACTTGTTTTCTTCAATTTTATATTTTGATTGTCATTTTTATTTTAAGTTTGCTCATTTGCTTAAGTTTTCTCTTTTACTTACTTTAGAAAATTTTTGGTTTTAAGTGAAATTTTTGAGTTTTGCCTTTAGGTTTTTATTATTTTTTGTTTCTTTAGATTCTGAAGGGTTCTATAGGACTTATATTGATTAAGGATGTCACAAATAAACTCTAAGAGCAAGGTTTATCACATAAACCTTATTTAAATTGGAATTAATGACTAAAACAACGCCAAATTTGAATTTGAAATATTCTTGTAGCGCAACCACTGAAATTTTATACTATGACTCTACAAGAATATCGCGGGCGTTAAAATCACCAATTTTTAAGCCGAATTCTCTCATGATTTTGATTTCTACATGACTAATCACATGTGTAAAGGGTTTTTGATAGGTTTTTTAGCAGAAATGATCATGCAAACAGGTGTGGTTCGTGACGTGAAAGAGACCGTGGTAATCAGCAGCTAGGGCTTAGCATATCATAACAGGTAGAGGTACGAGTCGAGTTTGATGGGAAGGAATTTCTCCACATATGCATCATGAAGCTGGAGGCGAAGTGGAATGAAGACATTTGCTTAAAATCCGGAATTTGCAGTTACAGAGGAGATTTAGGGCCTTCTTAGTGCGCCAGTTGGAAGCAAATTGAATACCTGAAGACACTTGGATAGTTAATTTTGATGGTCAGATAGTTCAAGGATCGATTTTAAATGTTTGCAGCAGGATGGGAATGAGATATTCCGTGTAAATGTGGTTGTGGTAGCTAAATTGGGGTTTTTCCATAAAAACTGCTTATGTCAAAATTGATTGGGGAAAACATAAATTTATGCTTTTAACAAACTCCTTTCAAAGAGATATCAGTATAAGAGGTTTTTAGATGCTAAGGCAAGTGATAAGTTGAAAGGTAGCAGTTGCATTGAACAATTAGCCTCTCAAAACCTGAAAATATGGTAGGGTGAAGATCTGTACAATTTGTGGTGACCAGGGTCTCACAGATTAACTTGTTACCTGCAAGAAATGAAATGAGTAAGTTGAGCATGTAAATTACATGCAGACCTTATCTAAGTAGGTGCCAGAAGTTGACTAGTTTTATGTTGAATGCGAGTTGAAGTAGAAAGTTAGCAGACATAAGATTGCTCTCATATGTCTCCATGTATCAGGTCGATGTTCAGGTCGACCTTGTTACCAAGCCCGAGGTAACCCCCATGTACACATGAAAGTAATATGCGTACCATGGCATTAACCTCTGCACCTCACCCAAAATGCAGTATTCTTAATAGATTGAGTAGGCCTGAGAACTCAAGAATCTGGACATGTTCCATGGGAACATATTCATCTGCACCTGTCCTTGGATTTTTCTGGATCGTAAGATACTGATCCGGGCGAAACTGAGGATATGTCTTACAATCGCCCAGGCTATAATCGACAAATTTAGCAGCAACGACATATCCTAACAGATCTCCATCTTCCTTTACTCGAGAATCAATCTGTGGTATAGGAACAGGAAACTTACCACTCTTGGGAATTTTTACCTCTGGCGCGCCTTTGACTCATGGCAGGATGTAACCTGGTGCATTATGAAATTCTTCCTCCAACTCTAAACTGGATTCTTCTCTTATGTGAGTTTGGCTCCTCATCCCTGGTCGCTGTCCGGTCTGTGATGAACTTGGCATGGTCATAGCAGTTGTAAGGCCTCCATGCTCGAATATTTCCAAAATCGCTTCTATAGGCTCGTCCTCGGACAGAACCCACTCGGTGTTATACTTTGGATTAGCAATGGTTGCAAACTCTGGAAATCACAGCACTCTATAACGAAATCAGCTCTGGACAGGGAAAACTTAACAATGCACTCTATAGTGTTGTAATCTCACAGATCACATAAGGTTACCAATAATACATACAAAAATATACAGAACTATACACAGATACAAGAGACAAGAACATATTATATTATTCTCAATAGATCGTACAAAGCCAAGAACTGAACTAAGTTGTTGTGAGGCTCAACAGCCTAATATATATAGGTTACAAACAGTTACAAAAATAACTACCTGTCGGTTCATTGAACCGACACGACTATTAGTTAGCAGACTTAATGACTGTGTTTGCTCGGCCGACCGACTTAGTCGGCTGATCGACTAAGTCGGTCTTAGTTCAAGTCGACTTATGTCGACTCGCTCCTTCTACATCTCCCCCACAAACAAAACATTTCTTCGTCCCGAAAAAAAGGGTAAGTACAAAAATGAAGTCCTGTCGAACCTTTCAGACTTGCTCCTGGTGAGGACTATGTAGTCGGATGGTCGGTCGTCTCTGAACGCACACTTCGATGATGGCGGGAGCTGTGATGGCAAGTTGACGCTGGAAATCTATCCATGTCTGCAGGGCTTTCTGGATGTCGATGGTTAGAGTTGTTACACTTGATAATACCGACATCTTTTTGGCCATGGGCATTTCTGCAATAGTTTCCATGCTAGGGCCCAACAGTTGGTTTTGTTCGTCGACGACATTAAGGAGTCTTTTCATCTGCGAACAGATGTTGTAAACCTTCTCCAAGTTTGGTAAGGCTTGCTGTACCCACTGATGAGCTTCTCGTTCAAGTTTTTGCAGCTTGCTACTCTCCATCACAATCTGCTCTTCAAGGGTCTGCCTCATCTCTGCCTCTGTCATTTTCTGACTTTCCAAGGCCTGAATTCCTTGTCGTGTCTGCCTGCTTTGATGATAGACCTGCCCATAATGATTCGGCCAATCTCTTAGCACTTCTTCAGTAACAATGGATTCCTCCATATGGTCCTGTAAAATTTTGTAAGCCTCCGAAAAGGCAGTATGCTGGGTCAGGAGCAGTCGAGCAGTCTCTTCCTTTTGTTCGGCTCTAGTCCCTTGGATATGTGTCTGGATAGTCAACACCAAGCCTTCAAACAGCTGATATGCCCTTTCAAGTGGTCGGTCCGTAGCATTTTCGACCGGTCCTGGGGTGACAGTTTGTGCGAGAGACCTACACTTGCCAAGAAAATCGACCTGTTCAGCCTCCTTATCCTTGAGTTGTTTCCTTATTGTTTTTGTCCTCTTTTTTACTTCTTTTGCTAGGGTGTTTAGTAGTTGGCTGACCTCTGTGTTGGTCAACGTACTTGCATCCTTTAAACTTATCTGTAGCCTGGATGGTCGATGCTGGTCTGTCTGTTTCTTTTGTTTGTCCGCATCTTGCTCTTGAGTACCTGCAGTAGTAGAGGTCGGTTCTGTGGTCTCCTTTTCTTGTCTTGTTGGTTTGTATTGAGGACCTGCAGAAATGGAAGGTGGAACAGAGGTTGAAGGTGCTTGTGTCTGAAGGGATGGTTCATTGGTCGGGAGTTTTTGTGGTTGAGGAGGTGGTATGTCCACTTCCGGCTGTGAAGATGATGGTGGTTTTGGCTGTGAATCAGGGGGTGGTGGAGGTGGTGGAGGTGATGGTGGTGAAGGTGGGGATGGAGGGTTTCCTGATCCTGGTGGTGATGGAGAAGTGTGTTGTGAACTTTGGTCGGAAGACATAATGTCTTCTTCTAGTGGGAGTTGGTAGTCGGTGAAGGTCTGTTCATGCCCTGATATGTCGCCACCGTCGTGGATCCTTGTAAATACTGTTGTTTGCTGGGCATATATCTTTTTTCTTGCTTTCAGTGGTGTTGTTGTTCGTATTGTTTGTGCTGACTTGAATAGTCCAGGTAGCGTTTGAAAGAAGGCTTTGAGTTCTGCGTCCGTGCTGGCCCTGGCTCTGAGTCCTTCCGGGATTGCTTGTTCATATGCCTCCATATGTTCTACTGGTACTTGTTCTTCGACTACAAGTGTCGGAGATGGAGGTGGCGGGGTCGACACAAGGTCGACCACATTTTCAGGGGTCGACTGAGTTTTGGATTTCTTGGGCCGACCCTTCGGAGCTCCTGCTTCAATAAAGCGTTGAAACTGGGTTTCAATAGATACCTTATTAGCACGGGCATCTTCGACAATGTCGAGTGCTGCTGCTGCTAGTTCTTCGTCGTCGTCGGTGGAGTCAGCAAGGACAAGCTTATGCTTACCCTTGCCTTCCTGTCTTTTCTGTGGTTTGATCTTCCTTCTGGCGACGGCTATCTCCTTTGCCAATTTTTTTATAATGCTCCGAGACACAGCATATCCAGGGTTGTCTTCCTCGACTTCTCCTGTCAGTACCTGTAGTGGGTCGGCAGCTGCTGGAGTCAGAGGAACTGACTGCTGTACTGTTTGTTGTGCTGGTGGTGGTGTTTATTGTTGTTGTTCTGTCGACGGGGGGTCCACTACGGGTGCAGTCGGATGTTTCACTGTTAAGTGCACCCGAGTAGGGGGCACAGTCGGAGTATCCTCTGACACGAAAGTGCTGATGTACAAATTTAGCTCATAATCCTCCTCCTTTTCTTGGTCTGTAAGAGGCTCGACGATAGAGAAGTCAACCTCTTTGGCAGCTGCTGGAATTGGTACCTTTGTGCCTGCCTGTCGACTCAACTCCCGAAAGATCTGTTCTACTGTTGGGTAGTAGTCGAGGTCCTTTGCTTTGGGGTCTTGACCTCGCATATACCATACTGACGTATGGTCGAGAGCTAACTGGATGTGAGACTGAGCTGGGAGGTTTCGTCGGATGTTCTGTGGCACCCTCCACCTCGTCGTTCGGACCTTCAGCTGCTGGAACCAAGTCTCTAGAAAGACTTTTCCTTGTGCCAGCTCATGCAGGGTTCCTCTCTGTGAAAAGGGTTTGAACCTGTGCATTTCAAACCTTGTGGGCTCCCGGAAGACTGCACTGCCTTCCAGACAGATATGGTACATAAGAATCCATATAATAAGGGAGGGGAATTTGATAATACCTCCCGTTTCCTGGCAACGTTCACAGATGGTTTTGACCATGTCGGCCACATAGTCGCCCCATCTGTAAATACGTCCATCTATTGCAATTGTGTCGACCGCCTCCAACATTTCCAGTTTTAGGTCGCTACTCCGACCAGCCAAGGTAAGGGTGACGACGATGATTTTAGCCACAATTTGTGGCGTTCTTGTCGCGATCTGGCCTATCATCAGTCCCTTTGAGTTTTTGCCAGTCGGTGTGCCTGTGAGTTCTTGGACGAGTCCTTCCTTAATCCCAATTGGGACAGGGTCGCCTCTGTTCGACAGACCTATAAGAGCCGAAATAACATCCCCAATGATGTCAATCAGTTGGTCGAAATAGAATTGGCCGTTGTGGTAACGACTGATAATAAATTTAACCGCTGCCTCCTTTGTCCCACCGAAGCTTGCCATCAGTGGTGCGTTAGGGTACTGGAGGATAGAGCTATTTCAGATTTTCTCAACGACCTGGGTCATTTTACTATCGACAAAAGCCCACTCTTGGATTTCTGTCCAGAGTTTCTGGAAAGGACCCTCCCGGACTTTGGCGTTTTGGATATGTTTCAATCTTTGGACCAAGGGTGTGTCCTCTGCCTGTAACTATTTTTCCTTGGCCGTGGCGCGGGTAAGCTTAGGTGCCATGATATCAGACTGGTCGGACTGGTAACAGGGTTCGTGGGATTTAGTCGACGGGGAATGCGAGTGTTCTGTGTGTAAGGGGTGTGTTTCAGTCGGTTGAATGAAATGTTTAATTTGTTGTGCTAGCTCGACTAATTGTTTATCTTCAGGTATAAACTTGAAGGCTTTGATGAAATTTGCTTTTAGTTCATTCCAGAAAAAGGTTTCACCTTTAGCTTCCTCCATCTTATACCATTTGCTAGGTAAGTCGTCTAGGGTGGAAGGAAATAAGTGTGGCCAGGCTCTTTCATCCTTATGTCCAAGTCTTCTCCACTCTTTTTCACAAGTTTGGATGTGTTCTTCTGGGTTTTGTCCTTGGGTGAAGATAGGGATCTGTGCTTGTGAGGTTAACTTCCTGCCACCAAACCTTTCAACAAAGTAAGTTGCAGCACTAGTCCAGGTCTGCAGTTTTGTCTGATGGGTGTCCCACCATCTAGCTGCTTGACCTGTGAAGGTTTCTACTAAGCTCTGTAGTCGGCCATGTTCCCCAATGTTTTTAGACACTTGTTCAACATGCATGACTGGGGATTCCCTCTCCTTATACCTAGGTTGTTTCCTGGTGTTTTCGCTGGTCGGTTGTAAGGTAGGGTGTTCTCTTATTTTTCTCTCAAAAATCTTGGGGATAATTGAGACTATAAAGCACTGTTGGGTGGGTTTTTTCTGTACTTTTTGGATAGTCCAACACCCTCTTGCTTGTGTTTCATAATTTTCTATCTCCCAGTCATATAGTTCAGCATCTGAATTATAACCCACGGAGTCTTGGTTACCTAAGTAAAGTTCCCCATAGATGTTTGGTTCAGTATAGTCAGTATTATTGTGGATTTGGTATAGCTGTCTAACATCAACCTCCTCATCAATAGGTTCTATCCAAGGCTTTCCTTGGGAAGGGTTAATGGGTACAATAAATTTTTGGCCATTACCTTTTAGCTTGATCCTTTCTTTATCTAAAGATATAGAGGCTTTCATCTTTCGACCCCAAGGTCGACCGACAAGGGCTGGGAAGGAGCTAGATCCTTCCTTTGGGTCAATAATTTCGAAATCAATCTTAGTTGATATGCCTTTAATGGTTGTTTCTACATTTTTCCAAACCCCAATGGGTTCAATGAGACCTTGGTCAGCCATTTTTAGGTAGATGCCTGACTCATAGAGTCGAGGTTTGCCCATTTGTTCCCATGTATCCCTGGTCATAATATTGACTTGTGACCCAAAATCCAGAACTACTTGCCGTACGTGGTATCCTTCAATTTCTAGGTCGACCAGTGGGTCGACATCGTTTTTGTATTTTTGATTTAGGCTACAAATGTTCTTAGTTTGTTTCTCAGGATTAGTGTTTTTGATTTGATGCAATAAATCAATGAACTGGTCTACAGATTCGTCTGTTTGAATGAGACGGGTTAACTGCTGGTTCGATCTAAGTCGACTGTTACTAATGTCTTCTTGCTGTGCAATGTTTTGAAATATGTGTGTGGCTTCTTGATATGTCTGTTGTTCCTTGCTAGGGTCAGGGTATGCATTTGTGTTTTTGATTTTTCTAATCTGAGGGTTATCAGGCCCGGTTTTGGTGCCTTATCGAGTGACAATGTGCAAGTTCTTAGTAGTTATTACATCATTCTTCTGGACATAAGACAAGAAATTAACATTCTTTTTATTGCTGATTTTTTCCAACATGGTAGGACAATCCTCCAAGGAGTGATCGCCTACCCCACAGTGTGTACAAAATTTGAGGTCAGTTCTGTCCTTGTACGGACAGTCTACGCATCTGTGCCCTTCTTTGTAACAAATAAAGCATTGTGTGGGTCGACGACTTCGTATTTCGTGATTCCCAATGAATCGACCTGTTCTTCCAAACCCTGGTCGTCGATTGTCATGTCGACGTTCATAGCGTCGGCCGTCATTGCGTTGCCCATTCTAGTTATTGTTATTGTTTTGCTCCATGTTCTGTGCTACTGCATTCGTCTGGTAGACGGCCTGGTAGTTCTGTCTATTTTTCAGGTTAAGATGGAAGTCGGCCGTGTTGTGATTTGCAGTTTCGCAGATAGCACACCAGGAAGCCTTTCCATTCTTCATATTGTAAGGACAGTCGGCCGTAGAATGGTCTCCACGTTTGTGGCAAATGTCGCAAAACGCCTTTGTTTGTACAAAACAGACATCTTGTCGGCTGAATTGCTGTCGACAATTATCTTTGGAATGTCCGGCTGTTGAATAGTTAGTGCACCAGACTTCTTGGTTCTTGAGTGTGAGTTCTTTCAGGGACTTCTGCACATTTTCCAGCTGTTCCTCCAAACGGTGGTCGGTCGGATATGCAGGTATGTCTTCGTCCATCTCGACCTGCAGAGCTTTTGTCAGCGCATCTTCATATGACTTGAAAGTTTCCAGACTGATGTGTCAGCGAATCTTCTGTGAGAGTCCTGCAAGGAACCATTGAATCAGTAATTGTTCGTCAATAGTATAGTCTAACTGGCTCAATAGATCCTTCCATCGTTTATCGTAGTCGCGGACTATTTCTCCTGGCTTCTGTGATGTCGTTTTCATATTCTTGGCGGCCAGGTGTTTGGCGTCTGGGGTCTTAAAAAATGATAGGAATTGCGCTTTTATCTCGGCTTTTGTTGCTCTGGGCTGCCGTTCAGAAAATGTCATATACCATGTTAGAGCTCTTTTCCTTAGGGCTCCTGCGAACTGGGCCATCTGGCGATCTTCTTCTGTTACCTTGTTGGCCTCCCATATCGACTCACAGATGAACCAATGTCGTCTGGGGTCTTCGTCGCCCTCATAAAGGGGAATCTGAGCAGATCCGTGACCCATGTCTGAGTCACTATCACTACTCTCGGAAGTTGGTGGGGTGGGAGGTGTGGGTGGGGGTGAAAGAGGTGGGGTCGGTGATATAGTCGAACTTGTGCGGGTGACGATGGGGTTTTGGTCGATGGAACTTGTGCCTCCGTCGATGGTTGATTCTTTCTCGCAGTACAGTAGATTGTTGATAATTTGTCTTCTTGATGACCCACTATCACTTTGCGTGCTCAGGTCTGACTCTTGGTTATATTCGAAAGTTGTATGTGGCAGGGGGGGTGCTCCTTCATGTGTCGGCAGGAGCAAGTGGATACTGTGAAAGGAGGGTGCCGTTTGAAAGGTCACGCAGTTCCCTTCGACCAGTCGGCGGATGACCAGGTGTCGTCCTGGGTACGGTTCATCACCGAGTCGACTCCAGAGTGTGATGTCACCAGCTCTCAGTCGGAGGTCATCTTCAATAATAGTCTGTATTACGGTATGTGGATTGACTCGGGACAGGGTTACTTCATCGGGAGTCATTATTTGGAGAGCTTCTTGCTGCTCTATCCACACTTCTTCATCCTTAGGGCCGGTTTCTTCTTCCACGCCTTCTTCTGGTCGGTCATGACCCGACTCTGGCGGATGCTCATTTCGGTCGGTCTCCCTAGGGTTTTGTTCTCTAAGCAGCTCGTCGGCTCGTTCACGTCTGGCTTCCCTTCTCTACTGTCTTTCGTCCCTCTCGATTCTTTTAATGTCCGACATACTTTCATACAAAACTATCAATTCCTCTTCGGTCGACTGTTCATTACTGGCTTAAATCTGGTCGACTGGTATCCACCATGCTCCCTCTCCGACACACGACCAGCTACCCCCCCATAGCCTACCCGACGCTTTTTAGGAAGCTCAGATAATGCCTATTTACTCAGGAAGTATTCCCACTCCCTTTCAGCGATGAATTTTTCCCACTGCTTCTGTTTCTCCGCCCAGTTAGTATTTGAGGGTGGTTTGCGTAATAGTGGTCAAGCTTCGACAATATGGCCTACTCCTTTTTCTATTAAAAACTTGAACAGCAAAGTCGGCAAGGAACACAAGAATTTATTAGTAAATTCTGTGAAAAATTTATGTCGAACAGTTTCCACAGAAGTCCTGTCTTCGACTGCTTGTTCCTCACAGAAGTCGTCGGCTATCTTTTCGAACCACTCCGATAGATTTGTACGTCCTCCTCGGATCAGTTTCTAGAGTAACTGTTCTTCTTTAGTCTTGTCCAGTTTTCTCATCCAAAAGCTGCTTCAGTAGGTGTGGCACGGATTCAACAAACTTTTCGTGAGTCTCAGTGAAAAATCTGGCTTTTGCTTCTGCGACTGTCAATCTGTTCCTTCTCGCGTAATTTTGTAGATAGTTAGCAATTTTTCGCTCCCACCAGTCCTTTATTTCCTGCTCGAGTATCATATGTGAGTATATATTCTAGTTATGTACTACCGGCAACGGAACCAATGTTGTAATCTCACAGATCACATAAGGTTACCAATAATACATACAAAAATATACAGAACTATACACAGATACAAGAGACAAGAACAGATTATATTATTCTCAATAGATCGTACAAATCCAAGAACTGAACTAAGTTCTTGTGAGGCTCAACATCCTAATATATACAGGTTACAAACAGTTACAAAAATAACTACCTGTCGGTTCGGTGAACCGACACGACTATTAGTTAGAAGACTTAATGACTGTGTTTGCTCGGCCGACCGACTTAGTCGGCTGATCGACTAAGTCGGACTTTGTTCAAGTCGACTTATGTCGACTCGCTCCTTCTACATATAGCTCTCGGCTCTTTGCAAATGTAACCCTCCTGAATGAATAATTTCTGCTTTTATGCCAAAGGCGATAATCCCAGACACAACGGTCATCTAGACTAAACCCGTCGGTCGTATTAATTGCTTGGATGAGACCACACCCGTCATCTTGATCCTCAATAAATGCTGAAATCTGATCAATTTTCCTCGAAACGTGTGTGTGCAGGCACTGGTCTCGTCGAATATTTGCCAAATATGGAAACATTTATTGTACTGTTGCCAAATATACAGTAAGGTATACCGGTCATTTCTTCATTAATTTCCTGTCAGAAGGTGAGTTGACTAGCCCTCTGTCTCGTTATAAAAGCTGGGTACGTGGCACGGAGAAACACTGCGCTGCTGCGATGCTACACCGCATCACTTTGCTCAAAACAAACTTAAGTGGGTTTTTTTTTTCACAAAATGAACTGTCCTTATGTGATTCCTGATACTTAGAATACCTGCCGGTGTAGATTAATTCCTAGTGCGATGCCACCTTTCAACTACACTGGACATCTGCACCGTCTGCGACTCGGAGTTAGGGCTGAGAGGTGGAGTGGCTATCACTATAGAGCTTAAGCCTACTACCATTGATCATCATGGGAAGAATCTCCCCATTCAGTTTGCTGAGTTGAACGGCTCCTCCCTCTGTAACTTGCTGTATCTGATATGGCCCCAACCAATGCGTCTTGAACTTCCCTGGGAACTTAAGAAATTTACTGTCATAGAGGAGTACTAGGTCTCCAATCTGAAGAGTCTTACTCTTAATGTGTCTGTCATGCCAAGCTTTTTCTCTTGCTTTCTGTAATTTCTGGTGGAATCCGGCAATGAACCTGTCTTCCTCTAAGGCAAGCAGCTGTGCAAGCCTTTCCTGCACCATGTCTGTATCAGTCATTCTAGTGATCTGAGCAATTCTTAAACTGGGAAGAATATACTCCATAGGCATAATAGCCTCCTGTCCATACACCAAGCTGAAATGTGTGTGTCCTGTAAGTTTCTTGCATGTGGTCCTATACGCCCATAATACAGCGTTAAGTACTCTGAGGTCCCAATCATTCCTTTGGCTATTGCATATCTTAGTAAGAGAATTTTCTAAAATCTTATTAAATGCCTCCACCGTACCATTAGCTTGCGGGTGGTAGGGAGTGCTCTTATGGTGCTATATCTAAAATTATTCCGTCAATGCCTCAATGGTGTGGTTCAAGAAGTGGGTGCCTTGATCGCTCATCAAAATTGTTGGGCATCCAAATCTAGTGATGATGTTTTAAAAAATGAACTATGCGGCTGTAGCAGCATCACAATTTCTTACTGCTTTGGCCTCTGCCCACCTGGTGAGGTACTCTGTTCCAGTGATGATATATCTCGCACCAGTTCATTTTCCTGGTGTGTTGATAGGACCCACAAAGTCTATAGCCCACTTGTCAAATGCGCGCAACGTAATCTGCGGTCGCAGTGGCATTTCATCGCGCCGTGAAGGTTTTCCTACCCTCTGGCAGATATCGCAGCATCTGTAAAAATCCTTAGTGTATTTGTATAACGTAGGCCACCATAATCCTGCGGTCATTATTTTCTGCGCAGTCGGCTTTCCTGCGAAATGACCTCCTACAGTACCTGAATGTGCTTCTCTAATAATAGCCTCTTTTTCATGCGGCATCACGCATATGCGCAGGACTTCATATGGACCTAACTTGTATAACTGTCCCACGATCAGGGTGAAGTTTGCTGCTTTAACAACCAACTACCTCTTTTGATGCTTGGTAAACTCATCAGGTGCCCTTCCTGTAGTGAGAAAGTGAATGATATCAGCATAGTACTCATCTATGATCTGGATAGAAAACAACTTCGCATCTGGAAAATTGTCCTCTAGGTTACTTGGCTCTTCTCCTGAGTCTATTCGTGACAGATGATCAGGTCCGGTGTTCAATCTTCCTAGTTTGACAATGATTTCAAAATCATACTACTGAAAGAGGAGTAACCATATGCAGATTCTTCCCCCTAACACTGGCTTATTGACCAGATACTTCAATGAGGAATGGTCAGTAAACATCTTGAATGAGGCACCCAACAGGTAGTGCCTGAACTTCTGTAGCGCGTACACCATAGCTAAGCCTTCTCTTTCTATGGTGGTGTAGTTCTTTTCTGCTGTCGATAACTTTCTGCTGGAGTATGCGATAGGATGATCGACACCTCCTTCTCTTGGTTGTGTTAAAACAACCCCCAGTGCGATGCCAGATGCATCCACATGTACATGAAATGACTTATTCCAGTCTGGAAATACTAAGATGGGTGCTATAACCATCTTCCCTTTAAGTGTGTCTAGACTCTGCTGGCATTCCTCATTCCATAGGAATTTTACATCTTTCTTTAACAGTTTTCCATTGGTGCTGTAATCTTGGCGTATCCCTTGATGAATTTTCTGTAGTACCTGGTATGACCAAGTACTATCCTCAATTGTTTGACTGAGTTGGGTGCTGGAAGATTTACAATGATGGCAATCTTTGCGGGATCTACCATCAAGCCTTGCCTGCAAACAATGTAACCCAACAAAATACCAAATGGCGCACAGAATATACATTTTTCCAAGTTCAAAGTAATCTGGTACTTCCTACATTTCTCTAACATCAGTCTTAAATCTCCTATGTGCTTGTCAATTAATCCAAATACAGTCCAGTCATCAAAATAAACTTCAAGGAATTTATGGATGTATTCTTTAAATACAGCAACTACTACTCTAGAAAAGATAGCTGGTGCATTCTTAAGACCAAAGGGAATTACCGTATACTGGAATGAGCCCCATTCTATTGCAAACGTGGTCTTATGTCGATCTTCTGGGTGGATTCTGATCTGGTGATAGCCTGAAAATCCATCAGTGAAGGAGTAGACCCCCTGTCCTCCCACATTGTCTAGTACTTCATCAGTGAAAGGTGTCAGAAATGGATCATGAAGCGATGTATCATTTAGTTTACGTAAGTCGACACAGATCCTAATGTCTCCTTTGGTTTTCTTCTCTTGCACGACCATGGGACTAACCCATTCGATTTCTTCTACGGGTTCAATGATGCCTGTTGCTAGCATCTTATCGATCTCATCCTTAAATTTTTCTTTGTAGCATGGATTTAATCTATATGGATGCTGCTTGACTGGTCTAGCATCCTCTTTCAATGGTATCCTCATTACTCCCAAGTCTCCGACTATTCCCTTCATCTCTGTGAACTTGGTGGGAAATAGGTCCTGATACTCATGTAGCAAATCTGCAATCTGTCCAACTGTTTCATCAGTCCAATAGTCTCCAATAGAGGCAAACTTTGGTTCTATGTCTATGCCAATATTGATCTTTTTAATCTTGATCGGTTCTGTGATTGCTGGGATCTGTAGCTTGGGTCCATCAACATCGCGAGTCCCTTCTGACTCCAAAATGTTGATGTTGCGAGGGTCGTCATCCTCCTCCTCTGGTTCTGATGTAAAATTATAACACTCCAGCGCCTCTTCTAACTGGATGGCCCACTCAGGTTGAGCTGACACTGATATGGTGCAATCTTCAAATATATTAATCTTTATTACCTCTAGGGCCTGATCAACATTTGGATACTCAGATTCAAAAGAGAAGGTAAGTAGAAAGCTTTCTATTAGAATTGGCCATGTAGTCGTTCCCTTGCGCAATTCAGTCTCTGTGTACTAGTTCCGTGGAACTGGGTCCAAAGTGTGAATGAATCGGTGAACCCATTCATCCTCAAGAATGTCCAACCAATTCTGTTCACACATCTGAATATGTGACCTGGGGTCACTTTTGCCTGTGTATCTCTGCTGGACATACTCTCTGTCGGTACAGAATCTGATCGCCATCAGTCTCTTAAGATCATCCCATGATGCGATATTCTGTTTATGTGCATACCACCATCTTGCAAGTGTGGCTCGTACTGCAAGGTCCATAGCTAGGATCTTCTGCTCGTGAGGAATCTGTTGTTCAAACTGTGTGAGAAGCTCATTTATCTCTGCGCCAATCCATCGCAGTGACTTGGTCATGTACGCACATCTGCGCGCTAAGACTTCGTAAAGTCTGTTCTGCTAGTTCTCTAGACCAGCATCCGAATCCGATGTGCATGAGGTGTTGCATCGCCAACTAATGTTTCCTTCTGCTGTTGGGTTGATGTAGTCGCTCTGGTTCGCAGTCATTTGATAGAGACTATCCATGTTACGTGCCTCTTCCTCTGCTCGGAAAGGTTCAATATATATAGAACCTCGAATAGGATCTAACGGTGCGATGACCTAGATCTGCGCATCCTCAAAAGTCATTTGTCTTCTCTTTAAGTCGATAATGGCCATGTTACCGATTGCCCAATAAATGCCTAGCAGTGCCGGATATGGTCTACTGTCGCCAATGATTTCTATAACTTCAAAGTCCGTAGAGCTACGAACTCCGTCAATGTTAACTGGCACCTGCGATAATCGACCCAGGGAAGATACCCTCTGTTGATTAGCTAATCTAAGATGGATAGGCGATATGACTAACTTAGGGCTACCCATCTGTTCCCATGTCTGCTTAGCCAGAACATTTACCTCTGACCCTAAATCTAGGATTACCTCTTCCATTTCAAATTCTCCAACCTGTGCTGTGAGTCGCATCTCTCTTCTTGTTCTTGTATGTCCCATAATATTATGAATAGCACACTGTGTACTGCTCACAGAAGAAGATGGATGACACTGATCTATAATGCGCTGAAGTTATCCAATAGCTTGCTCATTTCTCATGAGTTTTAAACAGCTGCGTAGGAAGGATTGTACACTTCCTACCAACTCGTCTTCATCGCAAGCGCTCGATGTGGTAGCCTGCGATATCTGTTCAGGGCTAACACCACAAGGTTCTTGCTGCGGTATGCCCCTAGATGGCGGTACCAGTGGTCCTGATTACATGGGGTCATCAAAGAAAGTTTTAGCTTCCTAAAATGTCTGTTTATTCTTCTGCAGGTCAAGTGGTGTTGCTTTGTTAGGAGCTTTACATAGCCACTCCTGACCTGTGGTCTTTTCGGTCTCCTGTGATGTTCCATTGGTGGAAGCACCGCTGCGAGTCACAATGTTGACTCTTGGTTCTGGTTCTACCTTCTCGGTAGCAATAAGCTGGATGTTCTGGTGTACTGCTGGCTTCGGTTCTCTGATCTTAGCTATCAAGGTAGGGCAGTTGTTGGGGCGCATACTCCATAGGGGGTAACTCCGCGGTTAATTTGTAAGCAGAGCTTTGGGTCAAAATAGTCTTAGGGGTGTCAGGGTAAGTCAAAACCCTCTCTTTTTGTAATAAGCCCATGGTTTAAATCCAGGGTTTAGGGTTTTGTGGGTGCCCATGGTTTAAGACCATGGTTTTTGTAAAGCTGCGCAGTATAAATAAGCGCTTATGGAAAATGGATAGGTTAGGATTTTTGATGTAAGAAAGATAAGGTGAAGTAAGGTCGGTTTTTGGCAAGGAAAAGACAAGTCCCAGCTGTGTGCGTGGATGACCTCTGCAGCTATGTGCGCAGAGGGTTTTTGTAAGAAAGTAAGAAAGGTCTGCAGCTGTGTGTGCAGAAGCCTGCTGCTGTGTGCGCGGCTGTCAGTTAGCTGAAGGAATCTGCAGCTGAGTGCGCAGATAAACTGTGGTTTTGAGGAAAGAGGAATAAAACACAGTTTGTGGACGTAGCCCCTACACTGGGGGTGAACCACGTTATATTTGGTGTTGTGGTTTTGTTGTGTTGTTCCTGTTTCTGTCATTTTCATGCATTAAACTGAATATATCTGATAATATAAGATCTCTGCTAATACTAAGCTTCGCTGTGAATTCCCTGTAGTGGGTTATGCAAGTTTGGTTTGTTTATTATGCTGTGAAGTTATATGTGAATGAGTGATAAGTTAACAAGAAGTTGATTAATAATTGTTTAGAAAGGCTAAGGTACAATAATACCCCTCTCTGCATGCAGAAACCTGATTCTGCGGCACCCCATTGCAGTTTCGGGTGAGACTACAACCTGCGCGCAGGTTGTTGCCGAAAGGGCCAACACAGTGGGTCTTTTGTTGGTGCGACGTATAAAGCGTTAACCCGGGTCTGCCCTTGTGCCCAACAAATTGGTTCTGTTGCCGGCTGAACTCAGTAACAGCTCGCGAGGGGTTTACTTTGTACCACAAGGGCTATGTTTTGGAGGCCCTCGGTGAATGACGTCAGTGATTGGTTCGCTGCGACCTGTCTGCAATTTGCGCAGCAAGAAAATACGAATCCGAGTCGAAGTGCAAGTGACTTTTTACAACGGTATGTTTTTTGTGATACTTATGAAATTTTCTTTGGTCGTTTTCATATAGAGTTGCACCAGTGGTTGTCTAGGTTAATGGAAAGAAGGACGAACTTTCAAACTCGACGGATTCATGCGTGGACCCCCGCAAGAGTCAACCTTGTGAAAAACGTGAATAACGAGGTCTCTCGCACTGTTGACCTCTGGACGACGCGAACGTTGGAGGCCTTCGTGACAGAGTTCGCCATTGATACAAGTACTTCTTTCAGTGAAGCTGAACGGCAGTTCTTTATAGGGCCCCGTGGTAAGTTTTTAAATTCCTTAAGCTTAAAGATTAAAATACTATTGGTTGAAAAGGGCATCTTACTATTTGAGTCAGACTGCTAGTACTAACATATGTTTGCAAGAGAAAATACCTTCGACGCGCCAACGGGGTTGCCCCAAAGTGAGCAATGGTACAAACGCAGTTTTGAATCCTACTCTTCAGGACAGACCACTGCCCTTCCCCCTGACAGCCCTTCACAAGCCGACCCCGAAGGACACCCTCCTACTACACCTCAGCGTCGCTTTGTTACCCCTAAAGTTCGGCCGCAGTGTGCCCGGCAGCCAAGTCCAAGTATACCAACCAGAGGTCAACCTAACCCTGTAAACCCCCCCCGTCAAAGGCCTGCCCTCCCCCTCAACCTCCCAAACCCAACATGGCCCACCTAGCTGATGATATTAAGCTGCCCATTTTCAAAGGTACGGGATCAGAAGACCCAGAACAGTTCTGGTTTTTGTGCGAAGCCGTCTGGAACGCGAAAGGCATTACCGACCTGGATCTGAGAACTGCACAGCTTATTACTTCCTTTCGCGACCAGGCTTTGACCTGGTTCATGAAATTTTCTAGCAACAAGAACCCTACTTTGGATGAAATCAAAGCCGCCCTCATTAAGGAATTTAAGAAACCAAAATCAGAATCACAGAGCATCACGGAACTCAAAGAGATTCAACAACGGCGCGGAGAATCCGTGTGGGACTTCGACCAGAGATTCAAAATCTTATTAGATCAAGTCAGCTTTACCATTAGTCCTGCGCAGCACAAGGAATGGTTTATTTCTGCGCTACTGCCACATATCAGAACGCCGCTCATGCAACAGAAGGTTGCTGACCAGCAAGAGGCCCTGGAAATCGCAATGAAGCTAGAAACCGCTCCCGTCGGAGACAATTCTGGTCTTGCTCAAATCCAAGCCCAATTGGCAGCAATGGCCCTGGAACTTCGTGACATGAAGAAAGCTAAAACCAGTCGCGAGGAGGTCTGGTGTACGCAATGTCGGACTGAAGGTCATGATAGGGACCAGTGCCCCATGGTCAGAACTTATCTTACCTCTGGCGCGCCCACCCAAGTCAATACCGGTGTGATATATTGTGAGATTTGCCGCACCTCTGGCCAGCATCCCCCTGAGCACTGCCCTCTTCTCCAAAGATATGTCCCAGTTCCCAAAAATCCCTACTGCCAGTTTTGTAAGTCTGTTGGCCATAATGAAGAAGAATGTCGCAGCTATGACCTTATGCAAGAGCGCACCTCTGATGTTTACCGAGTCCATAACGACAACCAGAATAATGATGGTTATGGATACCGAGGTGGCAACCCCAGCAGAGGTGCTTTTGGTGGTCGCAGCCGTGGTGGAATGACTGGTAGAGGTAGAGGCCAGGTTGTGTGTTACAATTGTAACCAAGCTGGTCATTTGGCCCGCGACTGTCGAAACCCCACTACGACATGTCGATATTTCCGCGCAGTAGATCACGTCATTGAACAATGTCCACAGCTCCTTGCAAAGATATAGGAAAATAGCCGTAGCCCTACCTCAAGTATTCAGTTAATTTCTGTGGAACAACGACCTGGCCCCGCCCTCAATGTGGTCACCCGGAGTGGAGCTGTGACACATTCTCAAGACTCGCCAGGACAACCTACCACAATGAGCTCACAACAGATCTGTAAAAAAGGAT
>LPNX010755638.1:0-72574 GCA_001517045.1 Pseudotsuga menziesii | reverse complement strand
GCGCGTTATTATACCCCTCGATCCATCCCAAGGAGAGAGATATACCGAACCACTCAGAGATGAAGGGGAGCAGGATACTTTAGATCACATCTATAACATTACAGCCGTGGATGTAGATTATGTCGAACCTAATACTGATGGTGTAATGGATTGGCAATGTGATAGCTCCTGCATGTCTGATTCAGACGATGGTCTGGAGAATTGGCAGCAATGACTGTACGAGCTACATGGCCATAGGTGTGCACAGATCACTCAGTCTCTTCGATGCCTCAGAGCACAGCCTCGAGAACTGCCTGCCCAGGTCAGGATGACAGATATTGGACACACTCTTCTGCGGATGCCGGACCAAGTATCTCAGTCTCAGAACATCCAACCTCTGGGAATACCAATAGGCGCTACCACAGCCTGGGGGGATGCCCCTACAAGAATTCAGCTCCGACGGAAAACCTCCCAGGAGGTCGCGCGCACCACATCTATAATACAAGCTCAAGACGTGCGACGTAAGTTTCAGGGGCAGAGCCCAGATGCTCGCACCTCAAATTTAATCATCCTATCACGGATATTGCCGGGTTGGGTCGCAGCACACTATTGGGCCACCGTTTCTTATCACCCCGAGGCTGCGACCATGCTTCTACCACAGACTGAAAATGACTCGAGGCCCAAAATTCGACCGTTGGGAGGTAACCAGTTTGGCGGCGGCGGGATTTTAAATGCTTTAAATGACTGTACTAAGACCGGTACTGGCAATTATGTCTCACAAGGACAAGATTTTTATCCGATTTGGTGCCTTCAATGCACTGTCCTCCCCGAATTGATTGCTAGCGTGTATAAGAAGATCCCTAAAATAGGAAAAATCACATTCCGCATTCCTTTAAGCCTTGTGAGTGAATCCATGACCACTGAACGTGAGATTGACGCCTTGGTCCGAGAATTCGAGCGAGAGGGTCTGATAACCTGCTCTGTTCGGCCGCCTGCCATAGCTCACCGAGAAGTCACTCCCCCAGCCCCACAACGGCCAATGCAGACCCGGTCTTCCAGGAAAAAATCTAGAACTGAAATTCGCACCAAACGCAACCAAGACCGACCGCAGCAAACAGGGCAAACACCAGCAGCTCCTCCCATGGAGCCCTCTGGTTCCGCCCAGGCCACGGCCAGGGGAAGTGAGAATATTCCGCCGCCACAACCACCATACTTACCACCTGTTCGCCCAGGAACCACGCTACCCCGGCGGACGAAGCAGTTTACATTAGCCACACCTTCATTACCATCAGGAGTGCAGCTGATTGGCAGTATGACAGGGAAGATTGATCGGCTTAATTATAGCGATCATGACACCAATGACTATAGAAAGTTCCCACAGTTTGACCCAGCTGAATACTTGCACCGTGTTAGGTACCCCGACCATGAGGTCACGCTACTGGAAGTGCAACCATGGGCTGCAGGTTTGGACAAAGCTGGCCTACTCAAGCTATTCAACATTCCCCATTTCGGACGCGGTATACATGTGACTGTAGTGGCCAAGCAGTTACTAGCCTTGGTACATGACGGCTATCTATGGATAGGGGACCAACAAGTTCCCATCGACGCCGCCCTTATCCATAGGATCACAGGATTACCTATGGCGGGACCAGATCCGGGAACCAAGTTTCCGTCCAAACATGCAGACACAAAGCTCGCGCAAACCATGAAGGAGCGGTTTGGCCTGACAAAAGGGAAACGAGGGTATCATACTTCTGCGATTCAGGCACAGCCCATTAGGTTTGCAGCTGAACTCTTAGCCTGCAAACTTATCCGGAAATGCAGGCCAACTGAAGTTCCTGCCCCGGTTATCAGGATTGCTATGAACTGCGCCGAGGGGTATACTTATAACTGGGCTAGCTATCTGGCTAAGGAATTTTTGGAGGATGCTCGCGATGCGCAAGAAAAAGGTAGACCTTTTCATTATTCATGGATTATAATCCTGATTGCGTTAGTTGGATGGAAGGAACCCACTAAAGCTCAGTTTGTTGAAGTAAACCCCGGCACACCGGGGGCAACAAGGTATGCCTCCCTTTGGGTATCCACAGAAAAGGAAACTCAACAGATGACGAACACTGTGTTCGTATTCTATGCTATGAGCCTTCACTATGAGATATTGCGAACACCTCGCCTTACCAATGAGGTGTTCTCTCAGTATGAGGGGGTTGCGCACTTTAGCGCCGACATGCATCATGTTTTCCTTCAAGCTCGTGCAGACCCTCAACGGCAATGTTTCAAATTACCATATGTTGTCACTGAACTAGATATCCAGCGGATCGTTCAGCAATGGCCGGCTGAATGGCTGAAAGATTTAGGAAAAAAACCTTCTATTTCGGTTCCTCCAGCTATCAATAGTGGCGCAGGTACTAGTCAGGCGCAGCAGCGAATCCCGTTGGAAGATAGCGAAGACCCAAGTGCTTCCCAGATAAATGATAATGACCAGGATGGTGATAGTGAACAGGATGAGCCGGATGAACAGGATGAGGAGTCGGTCAAGACCATACCAGATCCTACCCTACCGGCGAAGCGCAAGTCGCCCGAAGTAGCCGAGGTAACCAAGCCGCAGTCTCGCAAAAAGGTAAAGGCATCAAAGGATAAAGAGGTCGAGGAGGAAGCCTCTGTCACAATGAGTACACTAGAGTATGCTCTTGAACAATCTACGTTGGTGCTTACTAAAAAATGGTCCGAATTCGCGGAGCTACATCTTTCCAGCCTCGCAAGTCTCACAAACAGGGTATCAGAGTTAAAAGAGCTAATTACAAAACCAGCACCCAGTACTGCGGCAAGCAGCACTATGGCACCCCCACAGCAGGACAGTACGCGAGGGCCCCTTAGGGACCCCCAGGGACAGGTTTCCAGTGCAACGCTGATGCAGCCTGCCATCGATCCTCGACCCCCGACAAATATAAGCGCAGAGCTTGATTATACAAAGATACCTATGTCAGAGTTGCACCTTCGACAGCTCGCGATTACAAAGGAGATCCATACCCGAGCTCAAGTGTCACAGGTCCAACTGGAGGAATCCATCAAGCAGAACAAAACTTTCGCTGCGCGCCTACAAGAGATCGAGCAACAGAAGAAAGAGGCCGAGCAAACAACAACTACGCTACTGCAAGCGTTGGATGAGGCATGTCGGAGTCTGTCTGGCTCCAACATACAGGAAACAGAGGAACCACAGTAGAAGATTGCTAAGATGAAAAACTATGCCCAGCAGTCCCACAGTGAATTAGAACAGATGAAGATAGAATATCAGCAACAGATTGCAGAACTACAACTACGCATTCCTCCCGAGACTCCTCCAGAGGAACGAGAACAGCGCCAGCAGGATATCAAGGCTTCAGCAACAAAAATATCAGACAACATGGCTAGTGTCGCAAAACTACTGGAAGACAGCATAGAAGCCTGGGCTAATTTACAGGATCCTCCCGATGTGGGGAAAATTCAGGAAACCATCAAGATGCGCCAGGACGAGCTCGACGCAGTCCGAATAGAGATCAAGACGCTGCCACCTATGCAGAAGATGGCCAGAGTAAAACGCAGCAAGGAACTTCAGCAGGAGATCGAGTCCTGCAGGACGAAGGTGACAATGTTGGAAAGTGCGCTACAGCCCCTGGTAGATGAAGCCTTAGAGTTGACCAATGCTGCGGAAAGCCAGCTCAAAATTTTGAAGACATATGACAATTTTGCACAGGAAAAGGCTGATACAGACTCTTCTTCAGTACTACAGGAGATGGTGGAAAAGGAGCAATCCACTGATGAAATACTGCATAATCTCACCAGTCATTTCCAGACCCTCGCGCAGAAGATTCGGCCACCAGCGAAGACGCCGAGTGTCCCGGGACGGGCCACTAGTGAGTCTTAGGGGCCTGTTGGGGCGCATACTCCATAGGGGGTAACTCCGCGGTTAATTTGTAAGCGGAGCTTTGGGTCAAAATAGTCTTAGGGGTGTCAGGGTAAGTCAAAACCCTCTCTTTTTGTAATAAGCCCATGGTTTAAATCCAGGGTTTAGGGTTTTGTGGGTGCCCATGGTTTAAGACCATGGTTTTTGTAAAGCTGCGCAGTATAAATAAGAGCTTATGGAAAATGGATAGGTTAGGATTTTTGATGTAAGAAAGATAAGGTGAAGTAAGGTCGGTTTTTGGCAAGGAAAAGACAAGTCCCAGCTGTGTGCGCAGAGGTTTTTTGTAAGAAAGTAAGAAAGGTCTGCAGCTGTGTGCGCAGAAGCCTGCTGCTGTGTGCGCGGCTGTCAGTTAGCTGAAGGAATCTGCAGCTGAGTGCGCAGATAAACTGTGGTTTTGAGGAAAGAGGAATAAAACACAGTTTGTGGACGTAGCCCCTACACTGGGGGTGAACCACGTTATATTTGGTGTTGTGGTTTTGTTGTGTTGATTCCTGTTTCTGTCATTTTCATGCATTAAACCGAATATATCTGATAATATAAGATCTCTGTTAATACTAAGCTTCGCTGTGAATTCCCGGTAGTGGGTTATGCAAGTTTGGTTTGTTTATTATGCTGTGAAGTTATATGTGAATGAATGATTAGTTAACAAGAAGTTGATTAGTAATTATTTAGAAAGGCTAAGGTACAGTAATACCCCTCTCTGCATGCAGAAACCTGATTCTGTGGCCCCCCATTGCTGTTTCGGGTGAGACTGCAACCTGCGCGCAGGTTGTTGCCGAAAGGGCCAACACAATGGGTCTTTTGTTGGTGCGACGTATAAAGCGTTAACCCAGGTCTGCCCTTGTGCCCAACAGTAGTCTTCTATAGCGTGATCGTAAGATTTGTAATAGTTACACGTGGTAGTAGGGCTCTGACAGTCCCTAGCGTAATGTCCTACAACTCCACAGTTGTAACAAGTAACTAGTCCATGACCACGGCCAAAGCCTTCTCCACATCCAAAGCCTCTGAATCCTCCTCGTCCTCTGAATCCTCCTCCACGGCCACCATAAGCCGGATCATGTTGTGGTCCTGCTGCTGGACCCTGTGTTTTTGACTGGACTCTGTACAAGTCTTGCTTTGCTCCGACCATGAGATCATAGGCTCGGTAATCGTGTTCATCATGGCCTATTGACTTATAGAAGACGCAGTATAATTTCTTAAGTGTCTACATGTATTTCTGAAGTAGAGGGCACTCGTGAGGTAGATGTCCTCTTGTTTTGCATATTTCACACCACGGTCCGTGGGTCTGTGGTAAGGGGTTGGGAGCCCCAGTTGCTAGATATTCTATGAAGAATGGATAGTTATCTTTAGTGTGGCCTTGTTCTTTACACCTTACGCACCATATGTCTTGCGCAACCTCTTTCCCTTTCTTAAGCTCATGTATCTGTATCATGAGATTAGCCAACTGGTTTTGCAGATTTGTCATACCTGTACTGGTTTCAGCTAGAGGGGAAGCCTCTAGTTTCATTGCCATCTCCAACACGTCATCCTACGTCTGGAGTTTCTGCTGCATTAATGGTAGTCTGATATGAGGGAGCAGCGCTGCAATAAACCATTCTTTATGCTGCTCTGGTGCAAACTCAAAGCTGACTTGGTCTATAAGGGCTTTAAATTTCTGATCAAAGTCCCACACTAACTCTGTAGGTAACTGTTTGATGTCTTTAAGCTCTGTAATGCACTGTGACTCAGACTTAGGTTTCTTAAACTCTTTAATCATGGCGGTCCTGACCTGGACAAGTGTTCTGGGTACCGCTGAGGTATACTTCATATACCATGTTAAGGCTCATTCTCTCAGTGTAGTGACCAACTGTACAAGTTTAATATTATCATCAGTGATCGCTTTAATGGTCCACATGGATTCACATAGAAACCAATGCTGCTCTGGGTCTTCTGCCCCTGTACCCTTAAAGATAGCTAGCTTCATATCATCCCCCATTCTATTTCTGTGTGGTGGATGTTGATTTGCTGTGTTACTACCACTCGGTGGTGTAGGTGGAGGTGATGTGGCGGTAGTATGTACTGTCTGCGAGCTACTGGATGGAGTTCCTACGGGATTGTTCTGAGTCCCGACCTGTTTTTGAGGGGTATAAGGGTGGTAAGGGATACCCCCTTCTGTTCTGTCTATGGTACTGTGACTCTGTTGTCTAGTGCTATCTGAACTGTCTTCAAATATGGGAGATCTGAAATCTACTTTGTATTTCTTTCCACTACGTGTACGTCCAATGTCTTCAAAATCACTTTCAAATTCTTGTGACATTACTATCTTTACTTATTCATCTGAAACTAGATCCATTGTTCCTTTTTCATGTAATAACATATTAATGGACAAGTTTAAATATTTTAGGTACTTACCGCAATATCCTTTGAAGAAGTACCGCTCAGCCTCGCTGAAGCTTTTTATCTGGTCGACTGCAAACTCTGTGACAAAGCCGTCTAGCACACTCGCAAGCCAGAAGTCTACTACTCTCGTAATGGGATTATCAAGGTTCTTCACGGTCTGAATCAACTCCGGTGTTCAGACAATGTTTCTTTTCTTCTTGAATATGCTCGTATCAGTCAACTTTGATAGCCAGTCGTAAAGCTCGTTTCCAAAGGTCGCAAAAAATATCGCATGCAGGTCTGTAATGATATGTTTTTGTAACCAGTCCTCTGTACTCAGTCTAGGACTCTTGTTCTCTCGTTCATCAAACTCTTTCTCTGTAGACACAACCCACTCACTGAGTTCAATTCTAGTAGGATTCCAACAGAACATTAGCGCTCAGTTTGTTCAAAACTGACAACAAAACCATTTGTTGGCTCATCTGGGCAGACCCGGGTTTACTATAATTAACCAACAACACCCCTAGCTCACTGGCCCTTTCAGCGACAGACCGCGGAGCGGCTTGAAGTCTCACCCGAAGTGATCCTAATGGGTTGACCTAAGACTCAGGTGTCTCGGTCAGGTTCTGTCGCATCCTATGTGCGCCTCACAACTCTTCTTAGCTTGCGAGATATCTATCTCTGCGCTGCGATGCATAGTTTCCTCTTACTCGCACTGACTTTCACTCTTATCCCTTATCGCATCGCCTCTTCCTGGAAACATGTCACTTCTCTCCTTTGCTCGGTTCTTAACCGTAGCGCACCACAGCTCCTCTGATATTGCGATATCGCCTTCCTACAATACCCTACCACTGCGACTCAGCGTACCTAGCGTACTGGCATTCAACTTACAGCACTCAACACATGAGACTGTTTCACACTGTGACTCTTAACTGTCTCAAGTGAAACTTAGGCAGACTCTTATACAAAATACTTAAAGACTCAACTTGCATTCAACCTTTAAACATGTTGTGAACTGAATAACACATACATACATTTACTGTAAGCAAAGTTCATGTAATGAATGACAGATATAACAAAAAAATACAATCACATGAATCAATCACACAATGCTCATAGTTTACGTGGTTCACTTCAAGGATAGAAGTTACTTCCACAGAACTGTGTTTCTATATTATAACTTGAGAGAGGTACACAGTTCTGCTGCACCGCATATGCAGCTAGAGATCTTCTGGGTAACTCCGCAAACAACCTGGAGCCCTTCTCTCTTAGATCTCTTCCCTATATTTCCTTCTTACAATATAATCTTACTCTCTTTCTCTCTCTCTCTCTGTCAATCCCTGTGGATTGTTACAATACAAAATACAGTGAACTAACAGACTACTGATAATCTGACTAGCTGGATGGCTTAAAATGCACAAAATGCCAACCTTTTACACTACAAAATGCATCCATTTATAGGCGGCCTGAAGGTCTCGCCATTACAACACTGTGGGCATGTCCCAATACTAACCCAAAACCCTAATTAGTGATAGTCAGCATATCTGTACTTGAAGTAGCCGCTTTCCGTCACACCACTGCTCTCTGCAGTCTTCCATGCTTCTCGGCGTTGACCATGGGTACTATGCACCGCTTCCCTTCTTCTATCCTTCGTCTTCAATACCTTGGCCTCGTCGCTCATTTTCATTTATGAGGGTAGCTGAGCCCTCCTGTCTTCGCCGCTGCCTTCAATGCAGTGGTTGACCTCTCTCTTCTCGACCGCTCAGGTACCGTCGTCTCCTTTGACTTCTCTGTTCAAACAATCACGGTTTTTGGCTTTGCTCTGCAGCTAGAAACATGATACAACATCGTAGCTTCACCTTATCTCTTCGTCTTCACCAAACTGTTTATCCGCCAAACTGGCAGCTTTTCCTGTAGCTACAAGACTCTGCTCCAACATGCATCACGATGGGGTGTGCTAGCACAGGGGGCGTCTGGGATAATAGTGTATAGATATCTAAACTGGGCATATATCAAGTCAAATTGTTGGGCCTTTAGGATGGCCTCTTCTTCAGTTTGGGGACGTTAGGAGGGGACGTCCTTGGTGATGGGTGATAGTAAGGTTTTCAAGAACCAATCAAGGAAAATCTTGTCATCAATCTTAATTTTGCACAAGTTGCAACGTCGCCGCCACTCATGGATGTGGTCAGTTATATGGGTTACAGGGTTCTGGCGGCAATATAACAAGATTTCTACGCCCTCATCATAGTGGACAGGAAGTTGGAAATATTGCAGGAACATGAAGGCCAAGGAGTTGAAATCCGGGTACTTGGCTTGAGGGTGCATTGGAACAGCCTAAGTCTAATCGAGTCATCTACAATGTTGTTTGATGAGCACCATAGATGAAAAGTCATGATGTGGTTTTGGGGGCACTCCCCTGCCTTCCCTTAAAACTTTGGAATGTCTGATGGGAGTTTGGTTGGCATGGGAGGCCAATGAGGCTTGATGGCAGATAGGGTCATTGGTTAACCTGGCCAAGTCAATCAAGTTAAGGCGTACCATGAATGGGAGGTTAGACCCAAGGTTAGTGTTGGAGGGACCAGAAGTGGCACCGGGATGTACAGGAACTTGATGTATGTACTTGGCTTGAGGTAGATCTATGTACCATTTGGATGCAGTGCCTGTGAGGGTGCCTTGGAACAACCTAAGTCTAATCGAATCATCTAAAATGTTGTTTGATGAGCACCATAGATGAAACATCATGATGTGGTTTTGGGGGCACTCCCCTGCCTTCCCTTAAAAATTTGGAATGTCTAATGGGAGTTTGGTTGGCATGGGAGGCCAATGGGTTTGATGGAAAATAGGGTCGTTGGTTAACCTGGCCAAGTCAAGCAAGTTATGGCATGCCATGAATGGGAGGTTAGACCTAATGTTAGTGTGGGAGGGACTGACAATGGCATCGAGGTTTACAGAAATGTGATGTACCTATATGACTGTGGGAACTAGCGGCTGACTTCCCGCAGTGGGGATAGTCGACAAAGTTGTGGAAGGGACACTTCCCCCAGGTATAAAAGGTGGGACAGTGGGAATGGTAGGTACAGGTGTGGGTAGCTGACATATGACAGTATGCATAGCAGTACTAGGACCACCAACAAGGGTGTTGGTGATGATGTGAGGCATGGACATGGATCCATTTTCGACCAAGGACTCCAGCGATGGGATTCGGGTTTGTGCTAGCCATGAGGATAGATGGTGTGGTATGCAGGTTTGGCTTAGACTAGCATCAATCCGAGTTAGACTCAAAGGTTGTGTGGCCTTTTGACAGTGTAGAGGGCTATCGAGAATGGTCTCAATGGTGTTGGTTTAACAGTCCAAACTAAGGGGACTCCCCTCTGAGATGGGAGGAGGACCATGGTGGATCAATTGTGTCTGTCTTGTAGTAACTGGTAATGAATATCTGAATCCTAGTTTAATGGCTTACCAGTGGCTTACAAGTGGTCACTCGGCCACCAAGACTACCAGAAGACAGCGCTTGGATTTTTCCTCCATGCCTTACTAGTCAACCGAAAGGGTTCATTATCCATTTCGCTTAGCAATTCCTCTCATTGGTCATCTACTTTGGGGTTCCTGTCGTACTACTGATAATTAGTTTTAGGGCATATCCCAAGCGCTTCCCATAGTTTAAGGTGATCAGGGACTTATGTCCTCATATTGCAAAATTTGACTTAAAGTAAATTTATTGATTTTATTGGTTAGCTCGGCGTCATGAACCAAGTTTGGTTGATTAGAATGGTGTGGTTGTGTGCACTTTTGTGAATGATTTCTGTTTATTTTAAATCCTTCTTGAAATTATATGGTGAGTAATCAAGGTTCTAGTTTTTTCTATGAAGCAATGGGCAACCTGTAATGTGGAAAACCGGTAAAAATAAACAGAATTGAAAGTGTAACTAAAACTTAAACAATGTCAATCTGTAAAGTGTCTACAATGTCCTTGTATCCCTCCTAGGCCAAGAAAGTGTGTTGGGCTCTCATCAAAGTCGAAACAAGCCCACTCGTAGATCCATAGGTCACCCTTCAAGTACAAGGTTGGTCAATAGGGAGGATGCGAATGCCATGAGACCCCCAATGGTCTCCACCCCCTCTACCTTCCAAGTCACATGTTTTTAATGGCTTAGAGAAATAACACTGACAGGTGCCTGTAATACCCTAGTTTTGACCCCATTTGCATTTAAATATACATGATGTATATTTTGTAATTAATAGTGGTGTGGAGCTAAAGGCAAAATCCCCACCATCGATTTGGTTTTGTATGTTTCGACAATTGGGATCGTTGTCGATGGTATTTCATGCTATCCGACACATTAGAGTTTGGCATCATGTAAATATGCACATCAATTAAAATAAACCTATAGCCAGCTACGATGGTGCAACGTTAAATGAAAAGGACATGATTTCCTACTGTTAAGTGGGGGGGATTGCTAAACTTGGACCCCAAGGGGAAAAGCCATGTGTCAAACCTTAAACCCCTATTTTAGTTGAGGCAGTTAATTGTTGGGTAGTGGTGGGTGGCAGGCCTGTCCACATGCACCCTCCTCTAGCTGGATTGTTCCATTCACCTGGGGAAAAGGAAAAACAATAGGGAACGCTTCCACTCTCCCACTCTCTCCAATTTGGCTCACCTTCACGCACCATTTGGGGAAAACTATGGATCATTTTGGCTGTTCATACCTCATGAGCATGATTTCTCTTCATTGTCCATCTCACGCAAGGACTTCGGTTATCTCACGCATTGATTGGGATTCATCATCATTTTCCTCACACAGAGATGGAAAAACTGATTACTGTCACCCATGATTTTCCTGTGAATGAACCTTCACATTCTGGGCGGTGCGTATGTGTTTCCCCTATCAATTCGTGGTTTGCGTATGTGTTTTCTCCATATCGATTGTGGTCTATGTTGATGTTTTCCCCTGTCAATGCTGGGAGTCTGGTTTCTCTCACTGATTTCCAACCTATGGATACGTTTTCCCTCCTGTTCACAGGGAGGATGGATTTTCCCTCTTTCCATTATCGGACTGGGGAATGTTTCGGTGGTTTTCACTATGAGCTCAGACTGTGTATTGTCCAGACACTTCATTGCTGAACCGGGGGATGTGGTTTCTTCGTGGATCATCAGCTGTGGCCTCATCCACATTTTGTTGACTATATTTTCCCCTTATAGAGTAGTCTCTGTTGTAGGTTTTTGGGGACCCGTTTTGGCCACGATAGGGCCAAGAACGACTCAGGGATTGTCTATCCCTATCCAAGCGGTGAAGCTCTTGTTTGGCTGCAGGAAAGCAACAGTTGGTTTTAGGACTGTTTAGAGTGGGATTGAAGGATGGGTATGCTTGAGAAACCTGGGTTTGGGAGCTACGCAGACAAAGTTAGATGGCTAGCTTTCTTCTCCACAACCCCCAAAGAGCACTGGAAAGGGAAGTCAGGGCCTGAGGGACTATGAAGCAGAGAAGGGACTGATTCCTAGTGTCGGGTGTGTGTGGGTGTCTTAGAGGTCAGGCTAGCTCTAGTGTAGGTGTCCTTATCTCTTCCATGAGCTCACCAACTTATCATTTAGCTTCTCCCAACTCCTTGATAACCTGATAAGCCCTACTGTGTGGGATTGGTTGACTTGTGTACCTTGGCTATGTGTAAGCCTGCTTAGTCCCTTATTCCTTTTGGAATCATACCCAGCTCGGGGGTGGAAATGTTGCTGAGGGATTGATGAGCACGCTGGCCTATGGTTGGGTGGACCGCTTCTTTATAAGATGAGTATTCTTGACCTTTTCATCTCTGCATTTATATTTACTGTTAATGAATTATGATGAACATGTATATGAATGATTGTTGTTTGCTTCCGTTGAATGTATGTATGATTATGTATCTGTGCATGTTTTATGTTCAAGTATTTCAATTTTATATGTATGTACATGTTCATGAGGCTAGTTTCCCGGATATTTGGTGTTTAGTAGCATCCTCTTCACTAGTCGAAGGGTCGGGGACATTACAGTGCCTATTACTACACTTTCTCAACCCTCCGTCTTATCTCAGAATACCCCGATGAGTGATGACTGAGCAGAGGAGGAAGGGCTGGGAAATGAGGTTAATTTCCAATGATTTTGAAGAATGAAAGGTTGAAATCAAATTGCAGAAATTTAACTAAGCTTTAAACAGATTTGCATTTGTGAACAGTCAACCACATAAACAACCAAACTAAAAAACTACTTGTAGACAAAACAGGTTGTTGGACAGAGGCAACTAAGCCACACATACGGTGCGAATAGAATAAAATAGGCAATGTGAAAGTCAGATCACTCCTTTCGAGGCAAATGTGGCAAGCCCAAAAGTTTACAATGTTAATACAAAGTATTTCACTAAACCCTAATTTGTTGTTGCCGTGAAGGATGAAGTTTAAAAATGGATCGCGCACCTATAGAAGACATGTTTTTACAGGGAGGATTGTGATAAAACTGTGAGGAATTAGGTCAAACGGTTGAAAACCCACTTCCAAAACATGCCCCTTTACCCTTAGCCATGCAAAAATTTCAAATTGATCAACAATATGGGAGGAAAACATGACCGAATAGAGGTCAATTTTTTAGAAATTCATTTTGGTCATTTTTGCATAGTTGAACGAACCAAACATCTGGGGATTATCAAAGAACGACTGACAGTAATTGGCACTGTCTCCAAACAGTTTCAGGTCGGCCTCAGGAGGGCTTGACCAGTAGTAAAAATGGAAGAAACTAGCAAAAAAACTGTTAAGCAAGTAATCAGAGATCTACATAAATTATTAAACCCCAGGGATCCAGTGGGATCGACCTGGCGGAGTTTCCAAACTGTAGTATGGAAAAAACCCTAGCTACATGAAAAGGCACCTACCTTTTTTTCTATAGGATGAAAGAGTAGAGTCTCTGGGTGGAGAAGAAGCTACAACAAAAGGTTAGAGGTAAATCAATGGAAAACCTGCAACACAATGTCATAAATCAAATCACGCATCTCTAAGTAACCTATAAAACAAGAAATAAACAATAGACATAAGACCTTAAACCTTCCAGCTTCATTCGAAATGGGGCCACTATGCCCTAGCTCAAGAAGCCACCTCTCCTCAAGGTTGGGTGGTATGGAGAAATGCTCAACATACAAGAGGCTTGGCTTAATGGAGCAAATGGAATGAAGGGTGGTGAATGGCTTGAGAATGATGGTTTCTCAAGGAACTCACATGGGTAGAGTAATGGTAGGAAGAAATGGAGGTGTCTTGATAGTGACCCCTACACCTCTATTTATACTTTTTCTCAACTTTTTAGGGTTTTTAATCCCTTTTAGGCTTTTTAGCCCTTTTTTGAGGGCTTTAGCCCCCTTGTGAGCTATTTTGGCTCTTTTGTGGGTTTTTAAGCCATTTTTATGTTTTTTGAGCCTTTAGGAGAAAAGCATAGTTTAAACAAGGATGTGGGGGTCAACAAGGGTTAGGACATGGATGCCTTTGCATGGTGTAGGCTATATGAGCAATTTTTTGGGTTAACAATAGCTTCCTTCTAGTTGTTGCTGGTAAACAGTGTCTCGATGCATACTTAGGTTGTAGCTGAAAATTATTGGTGTTGTAGAATCCAACAATTTGGTGCTTGCAAAATAATTGTAAATATAATTTTGAAGTAATAGAAAGAGTTTGTGGTTTTCCCTGGTGGGTTTCCACGATAAAATGTTGTGTTTTGTTTCTATTGTTTTTTTTTTTTTAATAAGGCGATAAAAAATAAATACATATAAATATCGATTCACCCACCCCCTCAGTATTACTCGATTTTCCAACAATTGGTATCAGAGCAGGTTTGTTTACTAAATTTTAACCGCTTGAAGAGAGATCGCTTATCACCATGGATCAACAAGGAAAAATAACCTCCAAGGTTCCACTATTCAATGGTGATGATTATGTGTTCTCGAGTGTTAGGATGTTAAGTCATTTAATGTCTATTGGACTTGAAGTTTGGTTATCTGTAGAAACAGGGTATACATATCCAAAATATCCTCCCACAGATCTTAAAGGAATAAAACAATTTGGGTACAATGAAAAAGTTGTTAATGCAATATTGGATGGATTAAATATAATAGTTTTTTCCAAAGTAATGCATTCCAATACAACAAAGGAGATTTGGGAAAATTTGCATACCATCTATGAAGGAGATACCAAGGTAAAAAGGGCTAAACTCCAAACATTTAAATCTTAATTTGAAGTCTAAAAATGAAGGAAGAAGAGAACATATCAGAATACTTTGAGAGAATAGATGAAATTGTTAATGCAATTAAAGGGCTAAAAGCATAATTGGAAGAAATTGAAATAGTTGAAAAAATATTAAGATCACTTCTAATGATTTACAATCCTAAGATTTCCACCCTAGAATATAGAGAAAATATTGACAAGCTTACCATGAATGAACTATATGGGATCTTCATAGATTATGAGATGAGGATTGGACAATATAACTCTCAAAAGAAGGAAGAATATTTCAAGGCATATAAAGTATCCAATAAATCCAGAAAAAAGATTCAATCAAAAGACTTTGATGATAAAGAAACACTTCTTGTTAAAAATATTAAGAAAGGTACATGTAAGTACAAAAGGAAATTACCCTTAAAATGCTTCAACTTTGGGGGAGTTGGTCACTTTTCTTCCAAATGTCCTTATCCCAAACATGAATACAATGATGAGTACTCTAAAGAATTCAAGAAGAACAAATGGGAATATAGGAAGTGTTATAGCTGATTTTCCCACACATGGTGAATCACACTTTTATGGCCTTCCCTGTCCCTCTGCAGACTCCGTAGACCCCATGGACCATTTTTGTACCTTTGATGTTTCCAATATCATCCCTAAAAACATGTAAAAATTGCCATACATGACTTTTAAACCCTTTCTCACGTATATATGCGGGTTTGACCCCTAAAACCGTGTACATTGGGATGTGTGCAAAAGGACAAATTCTTTTGAAGTTTTCCTTGATGTGGATCCAACTCACTTGTCTCCTAGCCTTCCATATGCCTTGAGATCGCTCAGATTCGACCGTTCATTACCCCATTGAAGAACAATATAAGGAACCCTTTGGATACATTGAAGGCATGAGGAATTGAGAGCAAGAGAACTATAGTCCATTGTTTTCAGAGCTTATACTTGAGTCTACATCCCTTTGTCTCTTGGAGCACTTTTATGTTCTTCCCAAGCTTGCCTTTTGCTTGTGAGCTTGCTATCCAGAGATAGAGGATTGAAGTGGTGGATGCCCAAGTGGGGGACTCAGTTTCTCCTATTCGCAGACGTGCCGACAGAGAATGTCTCTATTGTAATCTTTGTTTTATATTAATAGAAATATATTTTCATGTCCAATAATGTGTATTTGAATGAATATTTGATCCATGGATGATTTCAAATGATTATATGTTATTGATTATATATGCTAGAGTAGGTCTAACATGATTATATATAGCATTCTTGTCTTTTTTATTGAATGTTGAGGAAGCAATTTATCAATTCAAGCTGGAGTTGGAAAGCTCAACGGGGATCTACAACAACTGACTGGAATAAGGTACGAATCGAGATCCTTTAGTGTTAGATATTTGGTTTCTCTTGCATATAGGAAAGGATTGATTTCTGGAGTCACATTATCTGTTGTGGTACCCCAAGCCATAGGAATTTCTCTCTGTAACAGAATTGGTGACTCTGCTGGGGAGTTCCTAGTAGTTGTCCTTTGGGGGTTTTTATCGGCATTCAATGTTCTTGAATTGCTTTGATTTCTCTGTTTCCGAGTCGGGTATGGGGGCATGTTTTCCTTGTAGTTTCTGATTGGTGTGAATTTTGTCTCATATTATCTATTTTCCTTCATTTTTATACATTTTTCTTCCTGTACGCAAGTTTTTAACTCACAGTCACATGTACACGCGGCCTTGACTGCTATATCCACGTACATACGTGGGTTTTCTACATACAATCATGTATGCCCTGAGTTTTTCCTTTTAGAGGAAGATTGATTGTTGCTGGGTGAATTTTGATTATTGTTGAGTCTCCTTTGATACTGCTAGAGTCTGTATACACCTCTATTTCTGACCAGAGACCTTTTTTAGGGTAATTTTTTTTTTAAGAATGTTCTTGTAATTGCATTTTTTATTTTTTGTTTTTGGATTAGTGCATTAGATTTCTTTTACCTTAGTACTTTGTGTGAGTGTTGTTTGATTGTGCTTGTAGAGTTTGGGGGTGGTAGAATCATTCTTTTGCTTTACTATCTCATTTTTATTCAAAAAATCAAAAAAATATTTGCTTCTTTGCATCATTATGCATTGCACTTTGCATTTTGCATGGTACTTGCACTAGGTTTGCTTAGAAAAGTTGTAGTTAGACTTTCATATAGGAATGACTGCATTTGTCATTTGAAGAAAATTTTGCATTTCATGTAGTAGCATGCCCTATTTTTCATTCGACACAATGCAATTGCATTGATTGTTAGGTGTGCATTTTACTTCATGTTGCATCATAACACCACTAGTTGCATGGTCATCTACCTTTGTTGAGTAATAAATCCAAATAAAATCAATGCTTAATTAAAATGGATTACACTATTTTATTTGATAAGGTACACCAACAAGATTAGGTTTTAGGGTCCTGGAATAGTTCATTGTGAGTAAATTCTCCAAGACCACTAAACAATAACATGTATGTGTCTGTCCAGGTGAGAGTGTGAAATTCCTTGGTATAATTAGTTTTTCTCAGGATCCTCCTATTATAAGGGAGTTAAGCACGAGGCAATCTGAGCGGTTATTGATTGGGATGACCTCTAGTCATAACTGAGTAGCACCGGAGATATTTCTAGGATTGCATTCATATCTGGGGGCTCTTTCGAGAGTTTTGGGCTTTGCTACCCTGCCTATACGGTCAATCCCGCATGCAACTGTCTACCTGAGCATTGATTATATTGAGGTGACCTTAGTTGTCTTACCTAGGTTATCGAGGGGGTATTTTGTAGGGGTTATTTTGTAGGTGTTCCAGCCAGGTTGGGGTCGGATAGCATAATCGCTATATGTGTTGAAGCTGAGGGCCACAATAATTAGTTACGAACCTCTTCTTATTGTGTATGGGAGTCTCAAAACTCTCCTAGGAAAGACATACCTTCTTCATTCGGGAGCTCACATATCCTACCCTTGTTTGCTTGTGATTGGCTTTAGATTATATTGGTGTATGCTCTGTGCACGTTAGATTTCTTAGGGTTTGCGTAATTAGAGAGTCTTTTCATTTTTTGAGTCATTGTGGATTCGGGTGTGGCACCTTGTCATTCTCGTCATTTAGCAAGACTTCCACCTTCTACATCTCCTCCTCCTTTGGGAGAGAGAAGCAGACGGTCCAGGCGAACTACTTCTCACATTGATTCACACATGATGGGAGATCATGAAAATGAAATTCCTAAGCTACCTTCTTCACTTCATGAGGTTGAAGAAGAAGAGCCTACCCCTACATATGATCCTTCACCTGATATACCTACACACTCTGGGTATGATCCCTCATCCACAGGTCGCTGGTATTGGATGTCGGGCGACGAGACTCATCATGAACCTGCGAGCACTATTTATGTTAGTTATGATATGTCTGGTATTCCTGCACATGATTCGGTACCACATACCGAGTCAGAGTTTGAACCTAACACTATTCCTGGGGGAATTCCTAGTCACTTCCATGTGGAGAGATTTGGGAACATGAGTCACATTGCACCCTCCATCTCGGCGGTGGAGGTCACATCACATGTTCATCCTAGACCTAGTGCTAGTAGTCCTATTCAAATACCAGAGCCAAGATGAGTGACTATAGGGAATACCACTTACATAATTTCACATGTCCCCTCGTCCTCTATTCCTAGTTCTTCGAATGCTATTCCTCCCCCACATTCACGTGGTCCTTTGGGTCGAAATGTTGCTATGATTCATGTGCGTACTACTGCTAGTTGTGTCTTAGAGTCAAGTACCTCTTGTTGTGTTGGGAGGTCGTATTGCTACTTCTGGAAGTCATATTCCTATTTCCGGAACATCGATCCATACCTATGGAGTTTCTCATGGGACTTCTTATGGACCATATTATGGACTGCAGTATGCACAGAGTTATTCACCTTATGGGTACGAGTATCAAAAACCCACTTACTCTCTGAATTATGGCTTTGTACCCCCACATAGTCAAGGTACACCACATTATGGTGCTTCCATGCCACCCTACATGGGTCAAATGCGAGGAGGATACTATGGCCATGGCCATGGTGGTTACAGTAATCAGCCTTATGTGAATCAAAATTAGCAGGGAGCGCCTCATATACCTACTCAACCTAGGCTCCCTTTCCTCGCAACTTTAAATTTTCCTGACTTGTCGAGACTAACGAACGATCCGGTATCTTATGACCCGGCTTGGCCGACTGTCCCTACAAAGCTTCCCTCAGACATTCCCAAATTCAAGGGAAAACCAGGAGAATATCTGAGTGAACATGTTACTACATTTCACCTATGGTGATTTTCTAATTCCTTACATGAATATTCGATCCGTTTAAGGCTATTTCAACACACCCTCACTGGGCCTGCCGCAAAATGGTACATAGAGCTACCTAGGGGGCATTCGCTTTGTTCAATGACCTAACTATGACTTTTCTCAACCACTTCTAGCTACCAGTGCGTTATGACATTGGTACAAAGTTCTTGTCGACATTTTGACAAGACAAAGCCATGCATATCTCGAACCATATCCAAGAGTGGCGTAGATGGAAGAGATTGATTAAAACCTTCATACCGCTAGAGTTTCTCCTCGAATGGTTCCTTAAATTGTTACTGTCTTATATAGCAAAGGATGTTTCTACATTCGGAGTTAAAAACGAGGAACAAGCCATTTTTAGGGCATAGGAACTGGACTTGATTTATGCTCAATCCGATTTGTTATATGAGATCATTCATAATGCTCTGCGTTCTAGTTTCAACCCTAAGGTCAAACCTAGACCACATGTTGATGGCATTGTTGGTTGTATGAGTGCCAAACCTGTAGATTCAGTTGTGAAACAGATCAGTCAATTATCTATCAACCAATCTACCTTGAGACAAACCACGGCTTCGTCTCAACCCACCCAAACGGCGAGTGTGCTTTCGGTACAATCGTCGGACCAGAAGGGTAACCAACAACCCAAAAGGAATAAGAAGAAGGGTAAGAACAATCGTAAGGGTGGGAATAAGAATGAAAATGCCAATTATAATGACAAGAAAACCTAAAATGCTGGCAGGGACAAGCATCCTAAACGTAAGGTTAAGTTTCCTCGCAAGTTGTGTAAGGATGACCACCTCACTCACTTGTGCCCTCGGATAGAAGAAGCCTCGAGGTTCATAGCATAGGGCCCAGCTGTCCTAACCAACCCTTTACCTCATAATCAAAACATGAACTCGAGGATCCATGATTAGTCTGGTGGGGATCAAGATCTGTCAGAAGCTACTAGTGGTCATGGTTACATCAATATGGTGCGTGCTACTAAGGTTGTGACTCGTGCAAAGGACTATGGTTCACCAGACCTTGGAAAGGAACTTGCTCCACCTGAGAGTCCTTTGCATATTGAAAAACCTGTGGATAAACCTAAAGTTGCTCCTCACATTCCTAAGGGAGTCCTTAAGTGTTTGGGGCACAATCCTAATGCCCAAGCCACCCAAAACTATTCTATTGTTGAAGATTTGGGATACACTCCTTGTGCGATCTCTACACTCGAAGTACTTCAAAGTTGTCCTTCGTAAAGGAAAGCTTTGCTTTCTACTCTTGGTGTTAACGATGATAATTCTTCCTCTGTCATTAAATTTGAAACTGTGGGACTACAACCTCGCTTGCCTTACTATGTGTCTCTCTTGATTCATGTAGAATGTCTTAACATGACCGTCAAACGCACTATGATTGACGAAGGCACTGCTGCTTCTATGATGTGTTTGGCATGTTGGAAGGGTTTGGGTTCCCCCGAGTTATCTAAATCCATTACCATGTTGACTTATTTTGATGGTAGATCATTTCACTGCATGGTATTATTCCTTCTCTTAAGGTCCGTTTGGGAGGGAAGACCGTTGCGATAGAGGTCGAGGTGGTTGATGTGCCCCTTGACTGCAATTTGTCGTTGGGTAGGAATTGGATGTATAGTATGCAAGCCGTAGCTTCTTCTCTATTTTGAGTTGTATGCTTTCTGTTTAATGGGAAGATAGTTATGATTTATAAAACACCATTCAAGAATCTGCCTGTTACAGCATCTTCAGGAGCTTCTATCCTGATTGTCGCCCACTCTCAGCCGGCAACTGGGAGTGCGGGTGTTGGAATGTATCCATCCCTTATGGGAAGATTTAGTTGTCCTGCACTTGTTCTTATGATCGAGTCTAGTTTTTGTGAGTCTTCGTCATCAATGATATCGGTGTCTTTTCACACAACCCATATGGAATATCCTTGGATTCTTCCTACACCGAGTCCTTCATGTGAGCCCATCGAAACAAACATGCTGCTGCCTACAACTATGATATCATATCAAGCTAATCTTGAATGTGTTGCAGAGCCTAGTCCTTCCTCTTCCCAGATGAAGGAGGAGGACCCATATGTGCTTCTTGCATGAGTAGTTCAGTCTTCTCACACACATGACTACCTTGATAGTGTTTTTCTTTCAGATGAAGCTATTATTGAGGCCATGTCTAGGTTTGAGCCACCTTGGGAAGAGTTGCATCATAGATCTTATTTTCTTCCCGATCTTGACCATTTGGAGCATGAGGACTTTAGGGAGGTTCTTAGTGAGAGAATTGGTAGTCCCATGGTTCCATTAAGCTCTCCTAGTCCGATGGTTGATGGAAACATGGAAAATATATCTTCTACCATTCCTATCAATATCTCTCGTGATCCTGGAAAGATTGAGAATGTCTATATTGGGGCAGAATGTTCCCATGCTAAGATTCAAGAGTATACCGAGTTATTCAAAGAATTTCGTGATGTATTTTCTTGGTCATACGAGGAAATGCCAGGTATCAACCCTTGCATTGTTGAACATGAGATTAAAACTTATCCCAATGCTAATCCTCTTCGACAATGATTGTGTGCGGTGAATCCTAGGAAAGCACCTGCGATTAAGGCCGAGATAGAAAAGCTATTGAATGTAGGTTTTATCTATCTCATTCCCTTCATGGAGTGGGTTTCAAATCCCATTTCGGTTGATAAGAAGCAAGGAACTATCCGCATATGCACTAATTTTCATGACTTGAATCGTGCCTGTCCTAAGGATAATTCCCACACAATTTATCGATCAAATTTTGGATGAGTGTGTGGAAAGCAAGGTATTTTCCTTTATGGACAGCTTTCCTAGATATAATCAGATACAAATAAAACTCGAGGATCAACATAATACTGCCTTTATTTTTCCTTGGGGTACCTTTGCATATCGAAAGATGCCTTTCGGCCTTAAAAACGTTAGAGCCACTTTTCAGTGGGCTATGCCCTTGATATTCCATGATCTCAAATCGATTATTGAAGTCTTTTTGGATGACCTTGCTGCTCATTCTCGTATGAGAATGCATCATTCCTACCATTTGATATTAGTGTTCGAAAGGTGCCACCATTACTTGGTCAGGTTAAATCCTCACAAGTGCATCTTTTGTGTGAAGTCTGGTCGCTTATTAGGGTTCATTGTCTCCAAGGAGGGTATAAGAGTCAACCCTTTGAAGGTTGAGGCAATACTTCAATTGCCTCCCCTGAGAAACATTAGACATCTTCAATGTTTGCAAGTCATGGCAAACTTCTTACGGATATTCGTCATGAACTTTACCAATTTGACTAGAGGCTTTATGCATCTTTTGAAGAAGGACACTACCTTTTTCTATGATGAGTGAGCCCAGGAGTCCTTTGATGCTCTTAAGCGAGCCTTAGCATCGGCCCCGGTGATTATTCCACCCGACTATAGCCATGATTTTCTTCTTTATGTGGCCATGTCCATGGAGACGATTGATATGGTTTTGGTTCAAGAGGATGAGGAGCTCCAAGACCATGTCATTTATGATCTAAGCCAAAACCTTATAGATGTGGAGATCCGTTATTCCCATGTGGAGAATCTTGCCTTAGCTACCATTCATGCGGATCAACGATTGAGACACTATATTCTCCTTCACCAGACCTTGGTGGTATCCCATGTCAATCCATTTCAGTTCATCCTCACTAGAAGGATGATCGGGGGAAAATATAATAAGTGGATTTTGATCTTAAAAGAATTTGATCTCGAGTTTGTTTCGGAAAAATTGAAGAAATCGTTGATTTTTTTGGAGCTAATATTTGATTTCTCGAGCGAGAAGGAGGAGGAGGATTGCGAAGATACATTTGTCGATGAGCACATATTCTTGATCTCAACTTTGGATCCATGGTATGGAGATATTATCATATATTTACAAACATTAAAGGTCCCTACTCAACTTTCACGGGATGAACGACAACGATTACGTCACGTATCCAAGAATTACCTCATAGTGGATAACACATTATACCGCCATGGGGTAGATTCCATTTTACATCGTTGTTTAACTCATGAGGAGGCTGAGCTTGTGTTGAATGATTTCCATGGAGGGGTGTGTGGTGGTCATTTATCTGGGCTTTCTATAGCCCAAAAAATCTTGAGAGTAGGTTATTTCTGGCTATCGATCTTTAAATATTGTGTCAATGTGGTCAAGAAGTGCCACCCTTGCCAGGTGTTTGCACGTAATATGTGCTCATGTCCTGCCCCATTATATCCAATTATCATTGTCCGTCCCTTCACTAAGTGGGGGCTTGATTTCATGGATTGCAACCCAACTTTAGCTGGGGGGGTATCATCATATTATTGTGTTTGTTGACTACTTCACGAAATGGGTTGAGGATATGCCTACAGTTATATCCAATAGTGAGACAGCCACACACTTTGTATTCAACCAAATTATTACTCGGTTCGGTATTTCGAAATATCTTGTCACTGACCATGGTAGGCACTTTCAGAATCGGATGATGAAAGAGTTAGCCTCAAAGTTAGGGTATAAGTAGGAGCATTCTTCTTCTTATTACCCTCAAGTGAATGGATAGGTTGAATCAATGAACAAATCACTCAAGTCTATTCTCCAATGAACCGTCGCACGAAGCAAGACCAATTGGCATATCATGTTATATCCTGCTTTGTGGGCTTATACGACCGCGGTTAAGACTACCACCAGTTTTTCTCCATATTAGCTTGTACATGGAGTGGAGTCTGTATTGCTGGTTGAGTGTGAAATCCATTCTTTGAAGCTAGCCATAGAGCTCTTACCAGACACTTCCCCATTGGAGGAGCGTTTGGTCCACTTAGAGCAGCTTGATGAGCAGCGCCAAGATGCTTTAGTGGCTCTAGAAGTGAATTAGCATTGCGTTAAGGTCCAGTATGATAAATTTGTCTATCCAAGGAAGTTTAGTGAAAGAGATTTGGTCCTCTTATGGGATCAAGCTAAAGAACCCTTGGGGGCAGGAAAGTTAAACCCCATGTGGCATGGTCCTTACGTGGTTAAGCGTGTGTTAGATAAGGGCGCTTATGAGCTAGTAGATTATGAGGGGACGGCCTTGGAGGAGCCTAGAAACGGGCTCTATCTTAAAAAGTACTGTGCATGATTTTCAGCCAGGGCTGACTATTGTATATTATTGTACATCATTTTGCATAGTTAGGTTTTTCTTATGGTGATTGGGTTTGTTGATTAGATTTTATTTCTTATGGCAGATGTCAATGGATTCTTCCATCTATATAGGATTCACGGATGGTGCAAGCCGTCACATTCAACACTTAGCCTCTGTTGCTTGGGTGATTTATACTCCTATGGGTCAGGTATTGTCTTCAGGAGGCGTATGTTTACAGCCCTCTTTGAACAATGTTGTAGAATATAGTGCCATTATCGAGCTTCTCTGAGATTCCATTTCACATGGTGTTCTATCTCTTGAGGTACGTCTTGATTCGGAGTTAGTAGTGTCACAGCTTAATGGCTTGTATCATGTTATGGATCCAACATTATTACGGAGATTCTTACGTGTGATATTGTTAGAATGACAATTTGACAATATAACATACATACATGTTCCAATAATTTATAATCAAGTTGCTGATTCATATGCTAACTACGTGTTATATTGGCTTTTGTTTCATAAACAATAAGCTCATCACAAACATACATTTTTACACATGTAAATAAATAAACCGATCATGATAAAAGTTTTTCATTAAACATCCAAAATGTGATAATATATAGTGTCATAATACAAAAATGGGGCTTCTGATCCACCCAAATATAAATACACGGTAGTACAAAATGTATCACTTCCAGGTATCTAATCCTGGGGAGGAGGAGGGGGGCTCTACTTGTGGAATGTCACCACGGTTCTAGTTATCCATCAAAACATCTACACTCATGCTCGTGGCACACCCACCACCTGACGCTGCATGGCCTCAGGAAGGTATTCAACCTGTGCCATGGGTACCCTATGTGTCAGCTGCACAAAGTTCTTATGAATTCTTTGGAGCATCCGCTCCGCATCCACACTCATAATATCATCTCCTCTTCCCCTCCATATATGATGATGGAAGCCTTCATGCCGCCATAGTCCTACATCTGCATGCATATGACAGTATGTCACTATGTGTTGTCATGCAAAAACATGTCTTTTACATTCCATATATCAAAAAACACAAAAAAAATTAAACAACTCAAAAATCTTAAAAAAAGGGTTGGGATTCGTTACCAATGTCACCGTATGTCAATCCTAGTGGTAGTGGCATGTTGGGGTCTCCCTAAAAATCTATCCTCGCATAGGGGTAGTAATCAATGGCAACTATCTACCGCCACCAACATGGAAAGAAATCAGATTGATAGGGGTTGGACACCCTACCTCCACCAGTCTGTGCATCGCATCTGTCCAACATCGTTGGGCTAGATATTGAACCCCGTGAAGAGGAATGTCAACTCTAGGGCTTAACCTTGGAACACGCTCAAAGAAAACCGTGCTCAGTATGCTACTGAAACTGAAGTTTCGTACCCTACCCATCTTGCACTCACTGAGCTGGTGCTTCATGTTTCCCAATAGTGCAGTGCTTCAATCATAAACTGTGGGTCTTTTGCACTCCACTGCATAGAACATCAAGGGTCGCAAGGCCTAGTGGAGTGAGGCTAGCCCTGCTATCCTGCCAAGTGTCAGTAGTATGGCCTTTAGGCCTAGCACCTGTATGGAGTTAGTAGGGATCTAAATCCCGACCTTCTCAGTGTCCACATAACAATACACTACTATGTACTCCTCTATGTTGAGGCCACCTCTGAGCCCACGAGAATGTAGGTTCACCACTTCCCCCCGTCGGGAAAATCCAGTAATAAAGTATATGTACTCCACTTCTATGGTGAGGGACATCCCGTTGATCTGGAATGACTCTGAGTCAGGATCCCAGTAGTCTACTAGCATCTACAGCAGTCTTGGTTTGGCTCTTAAGCCACCAAGACACCAAAACTTGTAGAGCCTGCATGCACGAAGAGCCTATTGTGCCATTAGATCACCCCGTACTACTTCTTCTACATCCCCGTGCTCACATTCTCTCCATTCTAGAACCATCTTGCACATTTAATTCAAGTTTGAGTCATTATATGTCTTAGAAAATCTTGAACACAGCCGCATACGCGGCTGTTTGCTAAACAGTCGCGTATGTATGCGACTTTGGGGCATTTTTCCGCGTATATCCAGCCCTATACGTCGAAAAATCCTCGATTTTTGTGTGCGTCGTGGTGCATACTTTAGGATGGCCTAGAAATCAAATTAGACCATGGAAAATTGAAAAATTTACATGTAAATGAAAGGGCAGGGCATGGGAAATTACCTAGAAAAAACGGTGTCGGATTTCGCCGGCTGGATCTCCCGGAATTCGTGTTTGAAGTTCTGAGCTCAATTGGGTAAAAATTTCAAATGTTATATAATGTTTTGAATTTTTCACTATTTATAGAAATTTTTCAAATTTTTGAAAATTTTTACCCCCTTTTCTATAGTTTTGGACCATTTCTGACCCTTTTGGACCGTTTTTTACTAATATATGATGTAGGAGACCGTTTTGAGCATCAATTGGACCATTGTTTTGACCTGTTCATGCTTATTTTAGGTATCATGTTTAAACTGGCATATAGGTTAGGTTTCACCTCCATTTTCATTTTGCATGACCTTATGACCATTTCATTATAACTGTAGGTACAAACCCATTCTATCTTGTCACGGAACCTTCTGGCTGTTTTAGAAGTGGCATGATTTGAATGGTAGAGCTTGACCTTACATGGGTACCCTAGTTAGATCCTTATTTTTATTTGGTTCCCATGCCAATAGTTTGTCCTCTAGGGTGTGGGAGTCCATTGTATAGTATTGCTATGACATTGCACAAGAGCCTCATACTCCTCTTGATCTTTTGATGACATCTTTCCCCCAGACTCCCTTATGTCAAGTTGTAATTGCATTATCATGAGCTTTTACTACCTTATTGAGCCTTATGTGGGCTTCCCTGACTTTGAGTATCAGCCATATATCCCAAGCTTGTCTCATGTCTAGCCACGCAGAGCCATTTTATATATCCTTTGCAGCTCGATTCCCTATTTTTACCGGGAGGGAACTTTCCCCCGAGTGTCGCTACCCTACACATGTGTCCTTGCATTGAGCATAGGTATGTTCCACTGCTTCGAACTAGTTTGTTTTCCCATTTGACACTCGCCTCCTCCTATTTTGTAACTTTAAAGTGATTTTATTCTTTTTCAAGCTTTTTGAATATTTGAAAAAGTCCAAAAAAAAATTAAAAAACCAAAAAGCCAGACAAGAAAAAATGTTATCTTTGGCAGTAGTCAAGTCGTGTCACCTTCGAACAGAGCATAGTATATCACATCCATTGGTTGAGTTAATAGTTTGACTTTAGGATCTATACTCATTTATCTGAGTTTATCTCCACCGACTGGTTAAGCTTCTAGTCCCTATGGAGCCTCTGTCGATGCCTCCTATGTCGCAGAGATGTCCTAGTTTTTTCTATCGAGTCTATGCTTCCTGCATTCAGTCATCATTTTCCTTTATGCTCTTGTTCGAAGGAAGTTGAAACCTAAGTCGGCCATTCCTCAGTTATCTTGAATTTGCATGTCGGCCATTGCCGATTCAATTACTAGTTCATACACCTTATGATCGAGTCCTTCCACATTATACAGCTTTGTTGAGTACCTCGTGTTGGATGATGGGGGTTGCCTTAATGCCCTCCTTCCAGCAGATTTCATCCCATCGACTTCAGATCATTTATTCTAAGATAGGAATCTAGAGTCATTTTTGAGTGCCTTGAGACTTGTAGTCATTAGTGGTAGGTTCTCTCACCATCGACAATTTTTGGGAATACATCAATGTCCCCTGATTGATGTATTCTCTCAAGTGTTGAACCTCAACACATTTATTCACACTTGTTAGTTTTCACTCTAGTACCTTGATTCCCATTTTCATTATCGGTGGGTGATCTCGTGTTTGTTAACGTTATACATCAATGACCAGTAATCGGATGATGGACTACTATGTTTGACCTCGACACCTCTATTCACATAGTAGGACATGTACTCATAGCGGTTTGTGTAGAACACCTTCATATTGGTGGCATCTCTTATATGCTACCTCCTTGATTGTGCCAGTGTTCATGAGATTTCAGCTCTCGTGACTTGATTCCAGTATATGTCAGACATTTCCAGCCATTATGGAGATCTTGATCTATTATATATCTTCATCCTTCATGGAGATCATGATCCTTTATATATCTTCATCATGGAGATTCTGATCTATTTATATTGTACATGGTGATGACCACATATGTCATATTGTATCATGCCTATTCATGGCCATTGTACTCTTATGTATCCAGGACTACTATATCTATCTGCAGTAGAGTTGTATCATTGTATAGTGCTGATTGGATGGCTGGTTCTTCCACTAGGTTCTTCATTACTTCACTTCTGGGATGGACTTATAATGTATTTCGGCCATCGTATGACCCCTCCGACCTCACACATTACGGGGCATCTGTTATAGCTGATTTTATCACACATGGTGAATCACACTTTTATGGCCTTTCCTGCCCCTCTATATACTCCTTAGACCCCAAGGACCATTTTTGTGCCTTTTATGTTTCCAAGATCATCCCTAAAAATGTGTAAAAATTGCCATACGTGACTTTTAAACCCTTTCTCGCATATATAAGCAGGTTTGACCCCTAAAACCGCATACATCGGGATGTGTGCAAAAGGACAAATTATTTTGGAGTTTTCCTTGATGTGGATCTGACTCACTTGTCTCCTAGCCTTCCATATGCCTTGAGATAAGTCGGATTCGACCCTTCATTACCCCATTGAAGAACTATATAAGGAACCCTTTGGATACATTGAAGGCATGAGGAATTGAGAGGAAGAGAACTATAGTCCATTATTACCGGAGCTTATACTTGAGTCTGCATCCATTTGTCCCTTGGAGCACTTTTTTGTTCTTCCCAAGATTTCCTTTTGCTTGTGAGATTACTATCGAGATGTGGAGGATTGAAGTGGTGGAGGCCCAAGTGGGGGACTCAGTTTCTCTGATTCACAGACGTGCTGACCGAGGTTGTCTCTATTGCAATATCTATTTTATATTAATAGAAATATCTTTTTCTGTCCAATAATGTATATTTGAATGAATATTTGATCCATGGATGATTTCAAATGCTTATATTTTATTGATTATATATGCTAGAGTAGGTCTAACACTATTATATATAGCATGCTTGTCTTGTTTATTGAATGTTGAGGAAGCAATTTATCAATTCAAGCTGGAGTTGGAAAGCTCAACGGGAATCTACATCAACCGTCCAAAATAAGGTACGAATCAAGATCCTTTAGTGTTACATATTTGGTTTCTCTTGCATATAGGAAAGGATTGAAATCTGGAGTCACGCTGTCTATTGTGGTACCCCAAGCCATAGGAATTTCTCTCCATAACAGGAGGAAAAAAACAAAGAAGACCTTTTACTCCATGGATGATAGCTACTCATATGAGTCCAATGAATATGAAGAAGAAGATGTTATATTCATGGGAATAGAGAGAAAAAACCCTGAAGAAGAATCAGAAGGAGTGGTATACCTTGAAGTGGAACTCATAAGTTCTCTTGAATAATTAAGGAAGTATAAAACAATGTACAAACAATTAAAAACCAAAGTGACATAGGTTGAAAAGAAAAAACAACAATACAAAAGGAATTATTGCTGACTTAAAAAATCATCTTCAAGAAGCTAAAAAGGGTGAAATCAGTCTAGAACAACAACTCAAGAAAAGAGAGCAAGAATTAGACAAATCCGAGGTTGAATTAGTCTTACTTAGAAAAACGATTAATGAACAATCCTTTCAATCAAAATTTGTGAGCAACTAAAAAACTCTAGATGACATCCTAAGTTGCCAAAGATCATATAGTAATAAAACTGGATTGGGTTATGACAAAGGAATGAAGTCAAAACAATTCTCTCCCATAATACAAGATGAAAACAAAAAAAGTTATAATGATGTACTCAAAGACTCAGTTAAAAAGGGAGATAGTAAAAAATTTGATTCTTTTCAAAATGAAAGGAGGACAAATAAAAAACCAATAAGACCAGCAACAAACAAAAATATGCAACTCTTCTTGGGTAATTGTTATGTCTGTAACAATTTTGGGCATAAAGCATTTGATTGTAGGATGAACCAAAAACATAATCAGAAACGATAAACCATGGGATTCTATTGAAAAAGGAGTCACAACTAGAGACGAGCAAAGAAAGGCTTGGAAAAGAATAGAAGATGTAAAATAAAAAATTTCAATAGCTCTATATGCCACATAAAAGCAAAATCTATGGCATATGGACTGTGGATGTTCAAAGAACATGACAGAAGCCCCAAGCAAGTTCATCATCCTAAAACTAGATCAAAAGGGAAAAGTTACCTTTGGAGATAATCTATTGTCTAAAATAAATGGGAAAGGTACAATGGCTCTTGGAAATAACGTTAAAGAAAAAAATGTTTTTCTAGTATAAAACCTAAAACCTAATCTCTTAAGTGTGAGTCAAACTTGTGGTCAAGGGAACATTTTCATATTTGAATCCAAGTGTGAAATTAGAAAGAAAAATTCAGGAAAACGTATTGGGACTTCTGTGAGAACTGCAAGCAATGTATACATCCTAGAAAATGAAGTACAAAGTTACATGAGTCAAATTGATGAAAGTATATTGTGGCATAAAATGGTGGGGAAATTAAACTTTGACAATATTGTAAAAATAAGTAATAAGGGAATCGAAAGAAACTTACCAAATATCATAAATCCTCCTAACTATGTTTGTAGACATTGTATTCATGGGAAACAAACAAAATCAAGTTTCAATATCAAAGAGCATACAACATCACAACCACTAGAAATAATTCACACTAACCTATGTGGTCCTAGAAGGACTAAAAGCATGCAAGGTGAGCATTACTTCATGTTATTCATTGATGATCATACAAGTATGACTTGGGTGTCATTTCTCAAATAAAAATCAAAAGCCTTTATGAAGTTTAAATCCTTTAAAGCACTAGTTGAAAATAAAACAAATCTCAAAATTAAATGTGTAAGGTCAGACAATGGTGGAGAGTTTACCGAAAATTAATTCAGTGAGTATTAAGAAACTCATGGTATCAAAAGGTATTTTTTATCCCCAAAATATCCTCAGCAAGATGGAGTAGTTGAGAGAAAGATCAAGACAGTTAAAGAAGCATCCAAAACCATGCTTAATGAAGCTAAATTTCCAAACAACTATTGGAGAGAAGCAATATGTACAATTTGTTTATACAGAATAGAGGACAACTCAAAGTAAAAGTGAAAAACACCTTGTTAGATATGGTTTGGTAGGACGACATTAGTCAAGTACTTTAGAGTCTTTGGAAGTAAGTGCTACATAAAGAGAGATGATGATAATATTGGGAAATTTGATTCCAGAACAGATAAATGAATATTTCTTGGTTGTTCATATACCAAAAAGGCATATAAATGTTACAATCTAATATCACGCAAGATCATAGAAAGCACGAGTGTAATTGTTGATGACACAAAACCAAGAAAAAATAAATTTCAAGAAAATGAGGATGATGAAGAAACTGATGATGAAGAGAAAGATGAAGATTCTAAAAAAGAGGAGTTTTTGAAGGAAGAGAAAGATAAATATTATCAAAGAAGGAGTCTATAAAAGAAGAAGAGGAAGATGAAGATTCCCAAAAGCAGGAGGTCTTAGAACACAAGGAAGAAAGTGAAGATGAAGACTCTCCTAGATCTGATACAAAAAAATCCATCTAGAAGAATTCAAAAGATTCATCTTGAAACTCTAATAATAGGTGACAAAGATGCAGGAGTTAGTACAAGAAGAAGAATAATGTCTCAAGAAAAAGCATTAATATTGTTGGTTGAGCCAAAAAAAATTTTGTAGAGGCTATAAAAAATCATGATTGGATCAACGCCATGAATGATGATTTGGACCAAATGAAGAAAAAACAAAATTGGGAACTTATGTCAATACCAAAAGGCATGAACGTTATTGGGACCAAATGGATCTTCAAAACAAGTTTAATGAGGATGGTCAAGCCATAAGAAACAAATCCAGACTAGTATGCAAGGGATATGCTCAAATAGAAGGTGTTGACTTTGAAGAAACCTTTGCACCCGTGTAAAGACTTGAAGCCATTAATGTTTTTAACATTTGCATGCTATAAAAACTTCAAAGTATATCAAATGGATGTAAAATCGATGTTCCTTAAATGAGAACTTGAAGAAGAATTATATGGTAAACAACTTGAAGGTTTCTTATTATCAGAAAATAGAGATTATGTTTGCAAACTAAAAAAGGCACTCTATGGCCTCAAACAAGCTCCAAGAGCATGGTTCTCAAGACTGGACAAATAGTTGAAGCAAGAAGGATATAAAAGAGGGGCCACTGATAGTAATCTCTACATAAATTTTGAAAATAAATAAATGATCATTGTTGTTGTCTATGTTGATGATATCATATTCAGAAGTGATATACAAATTATGAGTGTGAAGTTTGCTTCAGAAATGAAGAAGTATTTTGAAATGTCAATGTTGGGTGAACTAACATTATTTCTTGGATTACAAGTTTCTCAATGAAAAAAAGGGATTAAAAAAAAATATCTTCATCTTTTAAACCAAATATATCAAAGATATGTTGAAAAAATTTAAAATGGAAGATTCAAAACAAGTTAGTACTCCTATGGTCACGGGTTGTAAATTAAGCAAGGATGATGAGTCTTTAGAAGTATATAATACCATGTATAGGTCAATGATTGGTATTTTTCTATATTTATCAACTACAAGACCATATGTGATGTAGTATGTATGCTTGGTCACTAGATTCCAATCCGCCCCCAAAGAAACACATGTGGTAGTAGTAAAATGAATCCTTATATATCTGAAAGGAACTATGGAGTATGCTTTATGGTATCCAAAAGGAAATGACTTCACTCTGAAGGCATTTACTGATGCAGGTTGGGCAGGAAGTATTGATGATAGAAAGAGCACCATTGGAGCAACATTTTACTTGGGAAATTACTTGGTATCATGGCTAAGCAAAAATCAATCCTCCACTTCACTCTCCACAACAGAAGCTAAGTATATTGCTACTGCATCATGTTGTACTCAAGTCATTTGGATGAAACACACATTAGAAGATCTACTTGTGAAATATGAGTACCCAATTGTGATACACCTTGACAACATAAGTGACATTAACATATCCAAAAATCCAGTTATGCACTCCAAGACAAATCACATTCTAGTAAAATATCATTTTTTAAGAGAACAAGTGTCACAAAATGTTTTCAAATTGGCGTATGTTAATACAAAGGAACAAATTGCAAACATATTTACTAAACCACTGACTCAAAGATATGTTTCCTATCTCAAACAGAAACTAGGGGTTATCCCTCTTCCTTAGGACAAAAATGGAAACGGTACCATGTCACAAAAGGTGGATGCAGTCGTGTTGCAGCTGCAACCTTTTTCCCAATTTTTTTTAAATTTTGGACCCTCCTTTTTTATTTTATCTATCCCAGGTTTGTTCAATTTCTTTAAATTTGTCCTAGAATTCCAGTTTGTTCTATTTAAATTGATCTATGGGAAGTCAGAGGATTAGTTTACTGTTTTTCTGTTGTTTCAGAAGGTAAATGATCTGGTATTACCGTTTCCCAGCCGAAGAGTCTTTTGTTTTATTTGAGCACTTAACGTTTGAATTTTCAATGATTTGTTTATCGTTGTCAGGAGTCTATTAAAGAATGAGCCAGGGCATTAGTTCTCTATGCCACCGACGTTTCGGAAGGAAAACGGTGAACGTCCCGATGGATAGTCCTGTTTCTCGTTGATCCGTGTTTTATCTCCTTTTTGTTTTATTTCTCAAACCTTTTATTTTGACTGTCGGCGACCTTGTTTTTATCGCAATCGGAACAAGTTTCGATATTGGATCGGAGGGCTTGTCTTTTATGCCACCGATGTTTCAAAAGGAAATTGATAAGAAGCTTAAAGGATAGTGTTTCCGATCGTCGATGCTATAGTGGTTAGTCTCTCTGATCGCCGATAACTTAGAAGTCTGAGCTCCAATACCTTTTAATTCAGAGTAAGTCGCAATGATGCCTTTTATATCTCCGACACTGTGAAGATTATTGTGGTTTGAAGTTCCGATGTGTTAGTGGTTAATGGTTCCGATCTCCGATGTATAAACATTGCAACGATAGTGCTTGGCATTGCCGACACTGTAGAAATGCTTAGGTTTGAAGTGCCGATCTTTAGCCTTTAGAGCTTCCGATCACCAACAAGTTTTATGCTGTCGCAAATCCGTAGTAGTTTGTAAGTCTACCGTTTTGGCTATCAATCAAACTATCATCCCGATGTTTAGTGTTTTCAACTCACAATAGGGTTTTCCCGTCGTCTCTTTTTCACCAAAGGTTTATATACGTGGGGAGCATTATTTTATCTTTTATCCATGTTGAAGCCCACGTTTTTGCTCCAGTCCTTGTTTTTTGTATGCATTTACCCTATTTTCATGGGACGACGGAGGTTTTCATTGTTTTGATCCAGTTAGGGTTTTCCACAATGAGCACAGTACAGAGTTTAGTGTTTTGGATATTAGTAGTAGCGACAATGTGGTTCATGCTTTCCAAGTTAGTTTAGATGTAGCCTGGATTAAGATGAAGAGTTTGTTCTATCGGGGTTGTGATTTTAGTTATGTACAATAGACTTAGAGGATTTCAAGACACAACCGCGGGATTTTCTTTTTCCTTGTCATTTTTTCTTTTCATGCATTAATACTATGTATGGTTCATTTTCATAATGCATATGGAAGAGGTAAATAGATTGATACAATTTTTTGTTATTATTGTTTTGCTTGGTAAAAGCTAAATGGTCTAAGAACATGCTATGTTTATGATAGGGTGATTGCTGCAAAGGAGATATGTCTAAAAGACAAAAGAAGAAGGCTCCAGTTGTTGAAGGAGATCCAGCAGTTAAAGTATCTAGATGAACGAATTTTAAAGAATGCAGTGGCACATGCAGCTGTGAGTATTCATCTATTAGAAGGTTAGCTGCATCTGAGTCCAGCAAGGATAGAAGGGTTTAGGAACCAGGCTGCCAAATATGAGATAAATATCAGTTTTCTTGAACCTTCTGATTTTGAAAGCATAGCAGCAGAGGCCCATGCATGGAAAAAGTTCATCAACGACCAAGAGGGCCCCTCTTCATAAAGTATTTTAAAATATTTTGTGTTTTAAAATATATTATATTGTAAAAATTATGAGCACATACTACAAGACAAATTTTGGAACTGAAAGCTCAGGGGAGCCCAAAAGTCATCAAGGGGTAGGCCAAAGGTTTTTCTTTTTTGTATAAATAAAGGAGAGTTTAGATATAGAAAGGACTTATTTCCCAAGCAATTTTTGAGAGTATATTGTAAGAAGAACTACTTCCTTTTACAATAAATAATTACAAGTTTCTACTGGAGAAAGTTTGGTGGAATGTTTCAAATGCTTTGCCATGGATCAGTTGAATGTGAACTATTTTGTTTTCAGCTTATGTCCATTAACTGTGAGATCGTTCTAACTCATTGAATTTTTGTTCATGTTATGAATTTCTTCTAGTTTATTCTATGAAATTTCCACTGTGAGTAATGAAGGTTGTCATAAACAATAAGCTATCTTGTTGTTCATATTTCTATTAATGTTCATGTGTTCTAAAATAAGTAACAACTATCTGTAATATTTCTTAATACATGCACAGAAATACATTACTCATTGATAACTGATAATTTTGCTCCTTAGGGATAGGTTAGTTAGTTATAGTTATTTTTTGGTTGTTTGTGATTTAGATGCGAGAGAGGTAAGACAAGAGGTAAGAACCTGCACATCACATTGTGACACTCCTCGTTATCTCTATCAATTTGCATTTTTAGATAGGAACTTGCACATCATAACTTAAACACAAAAAACTAAAAATATACACAGTGGACCGAGCCATAACCAGTAAAACATTTTAATTTGTTACTTGACCTACGGTAGCCGGACCATAAACCAGATGGATTCCCCATACCAAATAGTAACGGGCTAGTTGGGAACGTTTATTGGGGAGAATACCTAACTGTTGTTAGCTGCGATTTTCTAGGTCTCAACAGATTCTAGTGCTAGAAGGAGGGCCACCAGTGCATGGCTGGCCGAGGAAGCTCACTTCCTCAAAATCACTCCACCGGTGACATTTCTGAAAGTAGTTTGTTTCACAAATCCACTCCTAAAGATAAAGAGAAAGGGTATCAAAATCCTGTAGATAACTAAGTGGTTGATGATTTAAGAAGAATCACTAGAGCATATGGGAAAGATATTGGAGGATTACCTATCATTTCTATCTTACCTAGAAGAGAGTATCAGAAGAAACATCGCCCTCAATTAGAAGACTCGGTGTTGGTAGAAGATCTTGAAGAACTAGTAGAAATAGCCTTACAAGAAGTTGACCAACCTTTGAGTCAATTGGATCCAGATTCACCTTACTGTTCAACTTTCCAGACCCCTGTTCAATCACAACCTCATTCTCCACTCAGAATCATAGCTAATGTAAATGCAAACCAACCACCTCCACCACCTGCTTGGAGAGCTAGGTCACCTTTAAATTTGACACCTCCCTTGCATGATTTGCCTCAAGCTTTTGACAAGATGTTACCTAAGTTTGAACCAAGTGAAGGAGTTTTGGTATATGATCATCTACAGAGTTTTTATTTGGCTATAGAAGGATTACGAGTTGGGGAGAATGAAGATGTATTTTGTAGATTATTTCCCCACACTCTGAAAGGAAAAGCAGCCTCATGGTATTTTGCACTTCCTGCAAATTCAATCACAGATTGGAACACATTTGAGAGAATTTTTAGAAGTAAATATGCAGTTCAGAAAACTCATGCAGCCTTAATGAAGGGGTTATGTTCTCTAAAGAAAGGAAGAAAAGAAAAATTACATGATTTCACTCAAAGATTTGTTTCTTACCTAAACAATTTTACTGCAGTAAATAAGCCATCTGAAAATGCCTTGATAGAATACTATACCTCAACCCTTGGGCCTGATCTAGCCATGTTTGCCAAGAGATCAGTGAGAAATACATTAGCAGAAACTTATGAAGAAGCTGAGAAGGTGGAGGCTGAGATGGAAAGCATAGAAAATTATCCTAAGTAGTCGGAAGAAAATACTTTTGGAAGTAAGAAACCTTTATTACTGACTAATCCTAAGGATGAGCCGTCATAGGATTTTGAAGGGATGTTGAAAATGATGCAAAATTTATCCAACAGAGTGATAGATTTAGAGAAGGAAAAAGAGGCTCACAAATCATATAAGCCTTATTATAAGAAAAGGGAAGACAACAGTCAACCTAAGCCTCCTCCACACAATCCTGCAAGAATGAATTTAACTGATGTAGGCATGGATAATTTTTGTACTTTTCATCAACAACGTCATTCTGAGAAGAATTTCCCCCAATGGATAAATTCTATGACACTGGTAATGAATCACTTATTGGATTCCAAACTGACAGAAATCGGTAAAGAGGAAGAACAATATAATCAATCTACAGAAAAACAAGAGGAAGATACTTTGGTTTTATGGGATTGTGTCTCAATGTTTGATACAGAAGAAGAAGATTCTCTTAAACAAGAGAAAACATCAAAAACCAATGTACATGATTTCACTCAAATATTTGTTTCTTACCTAAACAATTTTACTACAGTCAATAAGCCATCTGAAAATGCCCTGATAGAATACTACACATTAGCCCTTGGGCCTGATCTAGCTATGTTTTCCAAGAGATCAGTGAGACCTACATTAGCAGAAACTTATGAAGAAGCTAAGAAGGTGGAGGTTGAGATGGAAAGCATAGAAAATTATCCTAAGCAGTTGGAAGAAAAGACTTTTGGAAGTAAGAAACCTTTATTACTGACTAATCCTAAGGATGAGCGGTCACAGGATTTTGAAGGGATGTTGAAAATGATGCAAAAGTTATCCAACATAGTGATAGATTTAGAGAAGGAAAAAGAGGATCACAGATCATATAAGCCTTATTATAAGAAAAGGGAAGACAACAGTCAACCTAAGCCTCCTCCACACAGTCCTACAGAAATTAATTTAACTGATGTAGGCATGGATAATTTTTGTACTTTTCATCAACGGCATCATTCTGAGAAGAATTTCCCCCAATGGATAAATTCTATGACACTGGTAATGAATCACTTATTGGATTCCAAACTAACAGAAACTGGTAAAGAGGAAGAAAAGGATAATCAATCTACAGAAAAATAAGAGGAAGATACTTTGGTTTTATGGGATTGTGTCTCAATGTTTGATACATAAGAAGAAGATTCTCTGAAACAAGAGAAAACATCAAAAACCAATGTGACAACAAGAAGTCAGAGTTTGTTAAAAGAAGACAAGTCAATACTTCCTACGATCAAGAAACTTCAAGAAAATATGAAGAAGATACAAAGGAACACTACAACTGTTAAAATAACTAAATTTACCATTTCAAGTCAAGATCCAAAGAAAATTAACATACCTCTGAAACCTATTGAAGATAAGATTGATAATGTCAAGAAGAATCTCAATGAGCATGAGATGGGGTATGATATTGTTGAAGACATTAAAAAATCTAAGGCAAATATCTCATTGTTTGAAATGTGTAATGTACCTCAGCAGAAATAGAAATTGTTAAAATCACTTGAAGTATCAGAAGAAGAGCTTCATACTGACAACCAACCTGAAGAAGAAATTGGTGAAGCAAGTGTGGGAGGTAAGTCTAAGTATAAAACCCCAACATTTCTCCTAACTTTTAAGATTTTCAACTATAATGTGCACAACTGTTTAGTAGACTCAGGAGCATTAGTCAACGTTATGCCACTTTCAGTCTGCAAGAAAATCAATGGACAACCTAGACCATCTACTTGGCAAGTTCTTCAGTTAGACAGGACGGCTGTGAAAGTAATAGGGGAAATGGAAGATGTTCTGATTCACTTATCTGCAGATGAAAGGGTATGTCAGTACATCAACATTGTAGTAGCAGACATACTAGATGCTTATGGACTAGTTTTGAGTCGAGACTGGTCAGCAAGGCTAGATGGATACTTTGCATCAAATTGGTCACATTTATGGTTGCCTCATAAGGGAAGTCCCAATCAGATAAAAGTCTTAAGAGAGCCTCAAATGAAATACAATGTTACTTAGTTAGAGGGAAAGAATGAGCCAGTAAACTCTGTGTTGGGAAATTACTTCATTGAATTGGAACCGAGAAATTACCAAGCTGAAGAAGCCAGCAGTACACGTGACACTCAGCCCGATCTCCTTCGATTTTCATGGGATGATGAGATTGACTGTAAAATAGTAGATTTAGTTTCAGATGTAGTTTTTAATTCAAGTTCAATAGAAGTAGATAGTTTTTGGGCCCTTTATTTTGATGGATCTAAAACATTGGAAGGATTAGGAGTTGGATGTGTCCTGTTTGATCCAAGAAAAAATAAACATTTTCTTTCTTGTAGATTAGAATTCGAATGTACAAATAATACAGCTGAGTATGAAGCACTAGTTCAGGGACTTAAAAAGGAAATAGAACTGAAAGTGAAAAATATGAAAGTATATGGAGACTCTGAAATTGTTGTTAAGCAAATTTAAAATAATATACACTGTATTTCACCACATTTAAAATCCTATCAAAATGAAGTTTGGGATTTGCTTATAAATTTTCATGCATTCAATATTGTATCCATTCCTAGATTAAAGAATGCAGTAGCTGATTTACTAGATACCTCAGCTGCAAGGCTAGTACCTTCTAATAATAGATGCTCTATTGAATTACTTTGCAGGCCTTCTGTTCCGGATATGATCACAAATTTACAGGTTTTTGACGATGACCAACAAATTTTGGAATGCTTGATGAATGATGAGACTTTTAAAGGAGGAATAATAGATGATGAAGAACATCAAGCAGAATTAAAATTTGGGAAATTTATTCCTAAGGGAGTCAGGACCTTGGAACGAATGTTTGTTTTAAACAACAAGTTCAGAAATCCAATGAATGTCAAGACTCATAGCTCATCCTTGCAATTTGAGCTAATAAATTCGGGGACTAAAGTTGAACCCAGATATGTAAATTTGGGAAAGTGTTGTTCTCCAGGAAAAAGAAGTAAGTTCATTAGTCTGTTCAAATAGTACAAAGATGTGTTTTCCTAGACATATGAAGAGCTTAAAACTTATGACACAAAGATTATACAACATGTCATCCCGATTAAAGCTGGAGTCAAGCCTTACCAACAGCCTTTGAGGAAGATGCATCCGAAGCTGGAACCTTTAATTCAAAGTGAAGTGAAAAAATTGTTGGATGCTAAGATCATATTCAAAGTCAGACATTCAGAATGGGTTTCGAATTTGGTGCCAGTAAAGAAAAATTCAGGAGAAATCAGGCTCTGTGTAGATTTCAGAAACCTCAATCGTGCGTCAGATAAAGATAACTATCCAGTCCCACCCATGGAGCAAATACTGCAGATGGTTTCAGGTTATGAATTATTTTCATTATTAGATGGATTCTCTGGCTATACTTAAGTATTAGTAGTTGAAGAGGATAGGCTTAAAACCAAATTCAGAACCAAGTGGGGAACGTTTGCTTACAGGAGAATGCCCTTTGGACTCATTAATGCTGGAGATACTTTCTAGAGGGACATGGATATAGATTTCTGCGGTCTGATTGGTCATAGTGTTGTGATATATCTCAATGATGTCACAATATTTTCAAAAAAGAGAGAGGAACATGCATTCCATCTTAAATAAATTTTCGAGCGTTGTCGAAAATATGGTATTTCCCTAAATCCTAAGAAATGTGTGTTTGCGGTCATAGAAGGAAAGCTACTAGGTCATGTTGTTTCTAAGAAAGGGATCTCCATAGACCCAGAAAGGATTAAAGCCATAGAACAGATCCCTTTAACCCATAACAAAAGGGGTATGCAATCATTCATGGGGACAATTATTTTTGTGTGAAGGTTTGTACCAAATTTTGCTCAAATTGTCAAACCTTTGCAGCAGATGGTTAAACAAAGTGGACAATTTTAATGGACTGATGTGGAAAAGAACACATTTAGTAAGATAAAAACATCTATTGCTCATGCACCAGCACTCAAAAGTCTGAATTTCGAAAAATATTTTATTCTGTACACTTTTGCATCCGATGATTCATTGGTAGCGGTGCTTACATAGAAGGAAGATGGGGGATATGAGTACCCCATATCATTTATGAGCATTGGTCTGTAGGGAACCGAATTGAATTATCCAACAGTTGATAAACAAGCTTATGCAGTTTTTAAAGCGGTAAAACAATTCAGGCCATATATACTTAAGAATCACACTAAGGTAATAGTTCCACACCCATCTGTAAGATCTCTTTTTATACAAAATGAATTAGGAGAAAGAAGAGGCAACTGGGAAAAGAAGCTATTCTTCCTCCCAACATTCTGTTACCATCTTCCATAATAGCTCAGAAATCTAGAGGTACTGATAATGAAATCCTATAGATCAGAATCTATAATCTTTTGAAGGCGGAAGAGTCTAGGTCCAAAGCCAAAGAAAGATTTAAGCATCAACAGGAAGTAGTGAAATGTTGGTTTGATAAGCATAAAGATGGAAACAAAGAATTCGAAGTAGGAGACATGGTTCTTAAGTGGGATCATTCGCACGATGAAAAGGGAAAGCACACTAAGTTTCAATAGTTATGGGTAAGCCCTTTTCAAATTGCAGAAAAGCTTGGCACCTCAACTTACAAAGTGCAAGACTTACAGGGGTGGGAAGAGAACTTACCAGTTAATGGTTTAGTTCTCAAACCTTATTTTTTTTATTTTTATTTCTTGGTTATCTTGTACAAAAACAAACTGATTGGTTTGTTTTATTTTTGTTTGTTTTAGTTAGGCTTTGACTGATTGTAATAAAGAAGCACAACTTTTGGTTGCATGGAGTTCATCAAAATTTTGGGTTAACTAAAATCCTTGATCCCAAGACTGTGTACTATTAATTTATTTGAAAGAACTTCTTCTAGTTTAGCAATTTTCCTAAATAGTTATGAACACATTGAAGTCCTAATTAATCCTTGTAAAATAACTCAGGATCAAAAGGTCTGGAATACTATTTCGAGGCCCCATCCATGTCACATTAAAAATATCTTAGGGGGTGACAGCAAAAGGCCCATGGAGAGGAAGCAGGGTAAACAGTATATTATATTTAAATGATCCCATGCCAAGAATTAAAATCCAAAAGGAAAATAAGAGTTGAAATCTCCTAAGAAAGAAATGTGTATTAAAACAAAGTACTGAACCATATTAGTACAAGATTGCCAAAGTTCTTCTCTGTTCGTGAGCTGAAAAATCAATACATCTCTCACACAAAAGGACACTATGGATAGAGGAGCCTAAATAAAAATTTCAGAAACAAGGCATAAAGGAGGACTCAAGAAAGGACAAAAGTCCAAAAGCACAAAAGTGCAAAATGGCATGGGAATGAGGAACAAAAAAATATTTATGTTTACCATATGTTACAATCCTGTGGTGTCTAAGCTGGAAGCTACCCAAAGACAAAGGTAAAAATGAAACTCATATTCCTGGCCTCAAAAGAGTTATCTAGACTTTGAAATCTTGGTTTCCATTTTTCCTAAATTGGACTATCATCAATGATTAAAGTGCATACATCTGCCATTTGGGAAATACAGACATTTAGAAGAATTCAGCATGTTGGTATTTATTGTCAAAACAGTCTGTTGCTCAAAGAAGAAATTGTCCAGAGATCTGTGTTCACCAGGTAGTCACCAATTATTGTAGCTGCAATTTTTTTCCCAAATTTTATAAAATTTTGGACCCTCCTTTTTTATTTTATCTAGCCCAGGTTTGTTCGATTTCTTTAAATCTGTCCTGGAAGTCCAGTTTGTTCTATTTAAATTGATCTTTGGGAAGTTGGAGGATTAGTTGACTGTTTTTCTGCTGTTTTGGAAGGTAAATGATCTGGTTTACCGTTGCCCATCCAAAGAGTCTTTTGTTTTATTTGAGCACTTAACGTTTGATTTTTCCATGATTTGTTTATCACTGTCGGGAGTCTGTTGAAGAATGAGCTGGGGCATTAGTCCTCTATGCCACCGATGTTTCGGAAGGCAAACAATAAACGTCCCAATGGGCAGTCCTGTTTCTCGCCGATCCGTGTTTTATCTCCTTTTTTTTATTTCTCAAACCTTTTATTTTGACTATCAGCGACCTTGTTTTTATCACAATCGAAACAAGTTTCAAGATTGGATCAGAGGGCTTATCTTTTATGCCGCCGACGTTTCAGAAGGAAATTGATAAGAAGCTTAAACGATAGTGTTTCTGATTATCGATGTTGTAGTGGTTAGTCTCTCTGATCGCCGATAACTTATAAGTCTAAGCTTTGATACCTTTTAATTCAGAGTAAGTTGCAATGATACCTTTTATATCGCCGACACTGTGAAGAGTATTGTGGTTTGAAGTTCTGATGCATTAGTGGTTAATGGCTCTGATCTCCGGTGTATAAACATTACGACGATAGTGCTTGGCATCACCAACACTGTGGAAATGCTTAGGTTTGAAGTGTCGACCTTTAGCCTTTAGAGCTTCCGATCATCGACAGGTTTTATACCCTCGTGGATCTGTAGTAGTTTGTAATTCTGTTGTTGCAGCTGTCAATCAGACTATCTTCCCGACGTTTAGTGTTTTCAACTGTCGACCTTTATCTTTTAGAGCTTCCAATCGCCGACACTATGAAAATGTTAAGGTTTGAAGCTCCGACACTTAGTGTTAAGAGTCTCTGATTCCAACAGAATTCATAGTCTCGCGGGACCCGTAGTTTGTTAGTTGTCCGTCGTTGCGGCTGTCAACTGAACTACCCTCCCAGCACTTAGTGTTTTCAACTGCCGATAGGGTTTTTCCGCCGAATCTTTTTCATTGAAGGTTTATATACATGGGGAGCATTATTTTATCTTTTATCCGTGTTGAAACCCGCGTTTTTTCTCCAGTCCTTGTTTTTTGTATGTGTTTACCCTATTTTCGTCAGACAACGGAGGTTTCATTATTTTGATCCAGTTAGGGTTTTCCATGATGAGGAGCACAGTACAGAGTATAGTGTTTTGGAGATTAGCAGTAGCGACAATGTGGTTCATGATTTTCGAGTTAGTCCAGATGCGGCCTGGATTAAGATGAAGAGTCTGTTCTATCAGGGTTGTGATTTTAGTTATGGACAGTGGACTTAGAGGATTTCAAGACACAACTGCAGGATTTTCTTTTACCTTGTCATTTTTTCTTTTCATGCATTAATACTGTGTATAGTTCATTTTCAGAATGCTTATGGAAGAGGTAAATAGATTGATACGGTTTTTTGTTATTATTGTTTCACCTGGTAAAAGTAAAATGGTCTAAGAACATGCTATGTTTATGACAGGGTGATTTCTGCAAAGGAGATATGTCTAAAAGACAAAAGAAGAAGGCTCTAGTTGTTGAAGGAGATCCAGCAGTTAAAGGATCTAGATGAATGAATTTTAAAGAATGCAGTGGCACATGCAACTATGAGTATTCATCTGTTAGAAGATCAGCTGCGTCTGAGTCCAGCAAGGATAGAAGGGTTCAGGAACCAGGCTGCCAAATATGAGATAAATATCAATTTTCTTGAATCTTTTGATTTTGAAAGCATAGCAGTGGAGTCCCATGCATGGAAAAAGTTCATCAACGACCAAGCGGGCCCCTCTTCATAAAGTATTTTAAAATATTTTTTGTTTTAAAATGTATTATATTGTAAAAATTATGAGCACATACTACAAGCCAAATTTTGGAACTGAAAGGTCAGGGGAGCCCAAAATTCATCAAGGGGTAGCCCAAAGATTTTTCTTTTTTGTATAAATAAAGGAGAGTTTAGATGTATAAAGGACTTCTTTCCCAAGCAATTTTTGAGAGTATATTGTAAGAAGAACTACTTCCTTTTACAATAAAGAATTACAAGTTTCTGCTAGAGAAAGTTTGGTGGAATGTTTCAAATGATTTTCCATGGATGAGTTGAATGTGAACTATTTCGTTTTCAGCTTATGTCCATTAACTGTGAGATCGTTCTAACTCATTGAATTTCTGTTAATGTTATGAATGTCTTCTAGTTTATTCTATGAAATTTCCACTGTGAGTAATGAAGGTTGTCATAAACAATAAGCTATCTTGTTGTTCATATTTCTATTAATGTTCATGTTTTCTAAAATAAGTAACACCTATCTATAATTTTTCTTAATACATGCACAGAAATACATTACTCATTGATAACTGATAATTTTTCTCCCTAGGGATAGGTTAGTTAGTTATAGTTATTTTCTGGTTGTTTGTGATTTAGATGCGAGAGAGGTAAGACGAGAGGTAAGAACCTGTGCATCACATTGTGACACTCCTTATTATCTCTATCAATTTGCATTTTTAGATAGGCACTTGCACATCATAACTTAAACACAAAAAACTAAAAATATACATGATGGACCAGGCTGTAACCGGTAAAACATTTTAATTTGTTACTTGACCTATGGTAGTCAGATCATAAACTGGATGGATTCCCCATACCAAACAGTAACGGGCTAGTTGGAAACGTTTATTGGGGAGAATCCCTAACTGTTGTTACCTACGATTTTCTAGGCCTCAACAAGTCGACATGAGGAGAAATGATGACAAAGGGAGTTTTGAGATCCTTTATCATTAATGTCAAAGGGGGAGAAAATTGGAGGGATGTTGTCATCAATGAAAAAGGGGGAGAATGTTGGGTATGATTGTCATTTATGTCAAAGAAGTTCATAAATAAGAAAGGAAAATGATAGCAAGTCGAAAGTGTAACACCCCGGTTTTGACCCCGTTTGCATGATGTATATAATGTAATTAATCGTAGTGAGGAGCTAAAGGCAAAATCCCCACCATCGATTTGGTTGTGTATGTTTCGGCAATGGGGATAGTTGTCGATGGTATATCGTGCTATCCGACACATCATAGTTTGGCATCATGTAAATATGCACATCAATTAAAAATAAACACACAACCAGCTACGGCAGTGCAACGTTGAAATGAAAAGGGCATGATTCCAAAGGATAAGGGTGGGGCATGTAAAACCTTGGTCTATGGGGGGGAAACCCATGTGTTACCACCTTGTTTGATTTTCCATCTTCCCTTGCCTCATCCAACCTCTTTAATGTTTTTGTTGAGTTGTTGAGGGTAGTTACTACTGGAGGAAATGTGGGCATGGGGGGCGCGTCAGTTTGGCAGGCTGCTGTCAGTTTTGATGGTACACCTACCCAGTGGCAGAATCCATCGTTTCCCTCACGCCTAGGCTTCACCTTCACGACGGTGGTCTGGGAAATGGGGATCCACATGCAGAGAGGCGTTCTATTTTCCTCACACACCAGTCAAGGGGTTCTCTTTCGGTTTTGTGCATGCAACGAGCTAGAAGAGTAGCCTTGAGGGCATGAATTTTTGCTGAATGTGTGAATTAGCCGTGGTTTTCCTCCACAATTCAGTCTTGCTGTTGGTTTAACCCATGATTTGGGTTGTTGTCATTTTTCTTACGATTTTTGGATGCTGTTGAGAGTCCGATTTTCATCTTCCATTTTGGACTGTGTGTGGGTTTCTTCCATGTTTTTCCTGGGCTGCGTCTTTTTCCCTTGTGCATAGGTTGAGAGTTGTTCTTTCCCCATTTCTGTCTGTGTAACTTGTCTTCAGCGTTTGCGTTGAGAAGTTGCGTGTTGTGGGCTTGTGGATGTTGGCTGCATGTTGATTGCCACATCCCGCTAGCTGATTTTTCCTTTGTCCATGCTAGGAGTTTGGATTCTCCTTTGTTATGGGACTGTGTAAGGTCGCCATAGTTTTCATTGTGTGTTGGGCTGTCAATTTTCCCTGGTTTTGGGTTTGCTTCTTGGATGCTAAGGCTGTGGACATCTTTTGGGTGTTGTGCTGAGTTGTTTTGGCCACGCTAGGGCCAAGAACAACTCTGAGTTGTCTTGTGGACTTGAGCCGTGTTCACCTTTCGATTGGGGTTGCCACCAGTTGTCTTCATCTTCTTCACAGAGCTGTGAATGGTTGTTTTGCTGCGGTGTGCAGTGGTTGGTCTTCGGACTGTTGAGAGTAGGATTAGAGGCTGGGTATGCTTGGGAAGGCTGGTGTTGAGGCCACCAGCTTAGCATTATCCTATCCTAGCTCCTTGACAACCTGTAAAACCCTATGGTGTGGGTTTGGTTGTGTATTGGCAAACCTTGGCTATGTGTAAGCCTGCATTGACCCTTATTCCTTGAGGAATCATGCCCAGCTCAGGGGTGGCAGTGTTGATGAGAGATTGATGAGCACGCTGGCCTATGGTTGGGTGGAACGTTGCAGTGACGTAGTTGGTTGTAGGTGAATTATTCATAAAAAGATAAGTAATCCTGATTGTCTCATCTCTGCAATTATCTCTCCTGTTTCATGAGAAATGATGAACATGGTGAATGTTGGTTTATGTATATGTTTGCTTCCGCTGAATTGTTGAGTGATTATGTACTCTGGTATGTTCTATGCATCTTTGTATGATGGATTATGCATCATGTTATGCATTATGTTAAGCAATTTAATATTAGCATTTATCCCTATTCGTGTTCATGGGGCTGTTTGCCCGGATGTATTGGTGTTTCGTCGCATCCTCTTCGTCGGTCGGAGGGATGGGGACGTGACAGTGTGGTATCAGATCTCATGTTGTAGCATGGGCCTAAATGGACCACCAAGGTGCAGTGACAGAGCCATCATTGCAGTATTGGGTCTCAAAGGGCCATGGGAAACTAGCTTGCAGAGGCAGGTTTCCTTCTGCCGAGCAGAGATTAGTAATTATGATAGAAAATTTTGTCAAAAAATTTCTGTAAGTGCCAAACTCATCGGGGCATCGGAGAACTAAGTGGGAAGCTCCTCCGATACGTTGAAAGGTGTAGTCGGAAGGCCATCCGACGAGGGGCAGGCAGAAAAGAATTTTTGAAAAATTGTCTAAGTGTTTGAACAACCAGTTCATCGAAACACTTAGTGAGAAGGACTTCTGATGTAGCGAAAGAGCTAGTGGAACGGACTTTCGATGTAGCGGAAGAGCTAGAAGGAAACATCCCCGATGGAGAACACTTCCAAGGAAAAATCGCGGGAAATTTGTCTAAGTGTTCAACGTCCATCGATAGAAATTAGATGTTGGGGTTTTCGACACCGTGGAAGAATTTAGCAGTTGTCTATCTGCTGTTGCAGCTATCGAAGGGACTAAAATGCCGATGCAGTAGTGCTTAATGGTTCCGACCGCCGACGCCATGAAGAAAGTTTGAAAATTTTTCTAAGTATAGAAATTGTCGGCCATCAGAAGAAGAAAGTCGTTCGTGCACCCACCGTTGTGAAATCCAAAAGCACTAGCCCGCCGATGAGGAAAGATTGCCGATGCCGATCAAGTCATGCTTTACCAGATTGGGCCATCGATTGGGAGAAGATCAAAGATTGAGTTCCGCCGTTGCGGCTGCGGAAGGAACTAATTCGCCGACACATAGCAGTTAGCGGTTCCGACTGCCGGCAGAGGTTATGTTCCGTACAAAGAAGACGAAAAGGGAAAATTTCAAAAAAATTTCTAAGTCTTGGAGTCATCAGCCATCGGCGATGGTTAGTGGATTGAACATCTGCTGTTGTGGTTGTCCAATGGACTAGCCTTCCGAAGGTTAGTGGATCCGATCGCCAATGAGAAGGAAATATTTTGAAAAATTCTCAAAGTGTCAAGACTGTCAGATCATCGGAAGACTTAGTCAGAAGACCCTCCAATACAGACCCCCGGTAGCGGCGAGAGATAGAGGAAGTCTCAGCCGACGAAGCAGATGGAAAAGCATGAAGGTGTCGCAATGGCGGCGGAGGAAAGATGTTGAGGGTGCCGATACGTTGGCTCAGTTAGCTGAAACGACTTCCGATACCGTTGGCGGAAGAAAGTAGAAAGGGAAAATTTTGAAAAGTTGAAAATTCGTCTAAGTATGGAAACCACCGGCGAAAATTAGCTGTTTGAGCAGCCGATGCGGAAGCAAGTATCGGAGGAAAATAGAAGAAAATGGAGCTGATCAAGTGGTAGAAGAAAAGAGAAGGTTTTGGTGAAAATGAGTTGAAGGTAGAGCCGCAGTTTCAGCAGAGATCTTCTGAAGATCGCCGAAACGTCAGAGGAAGTTAGACGATCGAGCAGTCGATGTGGTGACGGAAGGAAGAAGAAAAATTTCCAAATTTTTTTTTCTAAGTGCAGAAAACGTCGAAAACTTTAGAGGATTGGACCACCGACACGTCGGAGAAAATTAGAAGATTGATCCGTCGATATGTCGGAAGATGTTAGCTGTTTGGGGATCTGAAATGGTGGAAGATGTTAGCTGTTTGGGGATTCGAAATGGCGGAATATGTTAGCTGTTTGGGGATCCGAAATGGCAGAAGGAAACCCAAGATGAGAGTTGATTCTGCACAAGGAAATTTTGAGTTTTTCAAGTGGGATTTTCCTGCAGATTTCGACTGTTTTCAGTGGGATTTTCAGTAGTTTTTCAGTGGGTTTACAGGACTGAAGTTGGCATTCAGACCAAAATACAGTTGTGTATAAAAATGCAGAGATTTGGTGAAAATATTCATTTTTAGAAGTGGTTTAGTTTTCACACCCGAGGTCAGAATGAAGCATGTGGATAGACGTTGGAAAGCTTATCCAGTAGGGAACAAGGGAAAGTCACCAGAATCTGAGTATGGAGTAGCAAAGTGCTAATGAAGGCCGCTGCTGTCAATTGGACAAATCTAGAAAATTGCATGCCCAGAGGTAGCAAAAACCATGAAGTCAAACTAGCTATTGTGTGGAAGAGGAGTTCCATGCAAGGATGAAAGACTTGAAAAGGGAAATTTCCTTAAACCCTATCTTGTTGATTATAACTACATTCCTAAGTTTTATACTTGAAATGTATGAGGATATGTATTGCATGCATAGGATATTGCATGTTGGTAAGAATATTGAAAATTATATATTTATAATGAGCCACTAATGATGCCCATTACATTGATGTTGGCATTAGTGGAAAAACCAACGACAACATGGACCTAACTGAATATGTTGCTGATGCTGATGAATGTGACTAGCAACCCTATGAAGAAAGGGATGAGGCAACAAGTCCATAAACAAAAGTTGGTGAGCAAATTCTGCAATCTCCTGCAAAGGACCAACCAAATTGGTCATGCCAAGGGTGTAAGTAGGACCCATGCAGGTAATTTTTTAATTATGATAAATTCCAAGGAGTGGTAAAGGTAAGAGAGCTCGTACCATGTGGATATTTGAATATAGAAAGGTGTCATGCCTGTATATATTGATTGAGCTTAGTAGCCCAAGGAAAGTAAGTATTGATGATCTTGATTACAGCAACGCATCCTATATGAAGTAGACATGGTTAGGCCATGCATGGTATGTTGAATGCATAGTATTCCTGAATCAGTGCAAGGTAGCATTGCATGGATATGCATTAAAAATATTTTATGAATCTTTTAGTCATGCATTGAATGTATGCCTATGAAGGGTGTGAGTGACTGATTGCATAAGTATAGGTGCAAATGTTGTGATACATTGCGTGAATGCATCGAGATGAGTGCATGTGATATTATGAATAACTAATGGCTGAAATGATGAATTGATGACAATTCAGGAACCATTTCAAAGGCTGTTGTGAATGCAGGATAGTAAGTGCATAAAGAGGATAGTCATGATCAATTGGCTGCCGGAAATTCTCTATGAAAGAGCAAGGTGGTATGAATGATACGCTTGTGAAGTAAGGAGTATCTAAACATTTCATTTAAATTACATGAATGATGTGACTATGCCTTGCAAATGTTATTATGATAATGATTACATGAAGTAAATGAGTTTTGGTAATATTGATGTGACTAACAGCTGGAAGTATTTAAATTTTATAAATTCTGAAAATGCTTCAGTGATGGTTGTAGCAATGAAAAGGTTATATGCATCCAGTCTTACCAAGTGTTTGGTTGATTGAAGCTCATGTTTCAGGTAGATTATTTAGAGCATGGCAATGAGAGTAAGACCATGACCAATGCCGGAATCTACCATGTGAAAGAGCCAAACCTTACGAGAAGAATCTCATGGCTGTAAAGCTAGTTGGTATGCATAATGGGTTGTTAAATTTGAATTGTGAATTTCAGATTTAAGAAATTGCTGACAACTACTAATCACGGTTGGCTTGTATAAGATTGTTTCAGGAGGACGCATGGTAAGTGGGTATTCATGTTATGCTAGTAAGCATAAAATTATAATGGGCATAGTAGTGTTACTTACAAGATACCCACAAATGAGGATCACCTCATTTTTAAGCAATTCAATTTCTGTAGTAGATAGAATTGCAAATTCCTATTGAATTTGATTACTAATATCATTGCTTGGTTATGGAACAATCAATTTGGATTGTATTATCAGATAATGATTGATTGTTTGGCTATTTGATGAATGTGCCAGGGGTACACACTGCAGGAAGATCATGTGTGATGGCCTGCAGAAGCCAAACTTCATGGGAAGGTCTTCCCTTATCTTGGAAATGGGTTTCGGGTGAAACACCATTGGACATTTTGGAAATGTCTCATCTGCACTACATGTTTCCTAAACAACATAAGTGATATGGTATAGATTATGTTGGTAAGACATGTGTGGATATGAAATGTAAAAAGGATTTGGGATGGCTAACCGAGGGACTGTCAACTCAGAGAAGGGAGCCACCATTCCTCCTTGACGAAGGCATACTGCGTCGGCAAATGGATAAGTGTTCTGTAACCCCTGCTAAGAATATGCATGTCAAATTGTTGAATTCCATATGCAGAACATGTTTTGATTTTATTTCCATGATGACCGATTGCTTGAGTATGAATATGGCCTACATGGCACACACCGGGAAAGAGTGCACACTTTTCCGATGTTGGATCATGAAAGGGTTTTCAATATTGATTACACCCTAGGGAGTGGACACACTCCTAGTGTCTCAATACTTGATAGTGAATGATATGAAATTTGATTACAGTTTTAGAGCAATAATGCTGATGAGTTTGCTTATATTGCTTGTGTTGACAGGCTAAAAAGATGCAGCTGGGTGTTGCACCCTAAAGGTAAAAGGTAAATGGTTGTTGTGAGGGGTTGCGGAGTAAGGGTTATTGTTGATATAAGTGTATTGTTGGTATAAGTGTATGTTGGGCTGTTATATTCCTGAGGATCCATAGTAGATCCTAGGCCTGGAAATGGTCATGGTAAAGTTCCAAGCCCAGTTGACATGAGGATGTACTGGCTGGACATTAATTATTTGATGTTGTGGAGCAGTCGGTGTGCTGACCTAACATCCAAGTCCATAGGCAATCCCAAGGATTGCAAAGCGAAGCAGAATCCTGTGGACCAACAAGGAAATGTACAATACAGATAAGTATTGGATTATTTTGCTTATGAATGTACATGTGTATATGATTTTGTTATAATGTTTTAAGCTCTTGTTCTAGAGATAAAACTGATGAGAATAAACTAAACATGTGAATCTATTCAATGTTTGGATATAGGTATCGCTGGAAGCGAGGACTATGAGAGCATCCTAGGGGTGCATGTGGACATGTGACTGTCCTAGAAAGCTCGGAATGAGCGGCAATGAAAAAGGTGCTAGTGAGACCATGAAGTTCCTAGCATCCGAGACAAACCATGTGGAGAAACTCCATGGTTTAGAGGTCTAGAATGGACCGAAGACACTAAGTGTCATGACCAAGAGGGATTGGTCCATCATTCATGGTGAAGTGAAAGAGGCTAAGAGCATGAAAAGCCACCGCAATGGTGTGGGTTCCAGGATGGAACAAAACAAAGAGGGGAAAAACTCTTACTGCTCTCTCTTGCCTTTTGATTATATATATATACATATATATTTATGCATTGTGAAAAAAAAATATTGTTGAATGCATGTATGATTGAAATGGAATGTGTTCATTTGCTTAAAATAAATTGTGAATGCTGGAATAGTTAATTCTCTACCCAAGAATGGACATGAATGAGCTTGTGTGCCTGTTGGGAAGGCATGAAAAACATGAAAGCCTCATTGATGAGACTTGGACTGTCATGCCAATTGGGTAATTAACTGACTGATTTTAATGTCTATATTATGCTTGGTCTAACAGAATTTCAATGGTGCATTTCACAGGTGAGAAAAGTGAAACCCGGTGGTGCACATTGATCATGGCGGCAGATCAAAAGTTGTTGGACTTGGCTGGAAGTATCCTTCAAATGATTTCCAAGACTCAAGAAAATATTGGGGAGATGCTCAAGACATAGAAAAGGCAGAATGAAATGAACCACCAGATTTTGCAAGACTCTATTGGTTTGCAAAGGGAGGTGAAAGGCCTTCTGGGAACAATCGGCAAAGGAAAGGAAGGTGGATCAGTGCTGGGACATTTGTCCAAGCGACCCATTGGGAAATGGTCTAGGCATGAAGACTCAAGGAAATTGAGCAGGTAAAGATGAAACAGCCAGTGAAATGCTAGGGATGCAGAGGACATCGTTTACGCCGGGACTGCCCAATGAGGGCGATAGCCACAAAGTTCCTAGACTTCGGGATAAGCTGAAAGCTGAGAACCAGCAGGAGAAGTTCATGGAAGCCGAGGGGCTTGGTCTTGAATGTTCAAAGTAGATAATTGAACGTGGGACATATCTGCAAATTTTGAAATTTTGATGTGCAAATGTATATGTATTGTATATGTATTCCTATGTATTGGAACACCTAGGACGGTGTTATTCCAAGGGGGAGGGGAATGTAACACCCCAGTTTTGACCCCGTTTGCATGATGTATATAATGTAATTAATCGCAGTGAGGAGCTAAAGGAAAAATCCCCACCATCGATTTGGTTGTGTATGTTTCGGCAATGGGGATAGTTGCCGATGGTATATCGTGCTATCCGACACATCATAGTTTGGCATCATGTCAATATGCACATCAATTAAAAATAAACCCATAACCAGCTATGGCAGTGCAACGTTGAAATGAAAAGGGCATGATTCCAAAGGATAAGGGTGGGGGATGTCAAACCTTGGTCTATGGGGGGGAAACCCATGCGTTACCACCTTGTTTGATTTTCCATCTTCCCTTGTCTCATCCAACCTCTTTAATGTTTTTGTTGAGTTGTTGAGGGCAGTTACTGCTGGAGGAAACGTGGGCATGGGGGGGGCGAGTCAGTTTGGTAGGATGCTGTCAGTTCTGACGGTACACCTACCCAACGACAAAATCCATCGTTTCCCTCATGCCTAGCCTTCACCTTCACGACTGTGGTCTGGGAAATGGGGATCCTCATGCAGAGAGGCGTTCTGTTTTCCTCACGCACCAGTTAGGGGGTTCTCTTTTGGTTTTTTGCATGCAGCGAGCTGGAAGAGCAGCCTCGAGGGCATGAATTTCTACTGAATGTGTGAATTAGCTGTGGTTTTCCTCCATGATTTAGTCTTGCTGTTGGTTTAACCCATGATTTGGGTTGTTGTCATTTTTCTTACGATTTTTGGATGTTGTTGAGAGTCCGATTTTCATCTTCCATTTCAGACTGTGTGTGGGTTTCTTCCATGTTTTTCCTGGGCTACATCTTTTTCCCTTGTGCATAGGTTGAGAGTTGTTCTTTCCCCATTTTTGTCTGTGTAAATTGTCTTCAACGTTTGCGTTGAGAAGCTGCGTGCTGTGGGCTCATGGATGTTGGCTGGATGTTGATTGCCACATCCCGCTAGCTGAGTTTTACTCTGTCCACGCTAGGATTTTGGCTTCTCCTCTGTTATGGGACTGTGTAAGGTCGCCATAGTTTTCATTATGTGTTGGGCTGTCGATTTGCCCTGGTTTTGGGTTTGCTTCTTGGATGCTAAGGCTGTGGACGTCTTTTGGGTGTTGTGTTGAGTTGTTTTGGCCACACTAGGGCCAAGAACAACTCTGAGTTGTCTTGTGGACTTGAGCCGTGTTCACCTTTCGCTTGGGGTTGCCACCGGTTGTCTTCATCTTCTTCACAGAGCTGTGAATGGTTGTTTTGCTGCGGTGTGCAGTGGTTGGTCTTCGAACTGTTGAGAGTAGGATTAGAGGCTGGGTATGCTTTGGAAGGCTGGTGTTGAGGCCACCATCTTAGCATTAGCCTATCCTAGCTCCTTGACAACCTGTAAAACCCTATGGTGTGGGTTTGGCTGTGTATTGGCAAACCTTGGCTATGTGTAAGCCTGCATTGACCCTTATTCCTTGAGGAATCATGCCCAGCTCGGGGGTGGCAGTGTTGCTGAGAGATTGATGAGCACGCTGGCCCATGGTTGGGTGGAACGTTGCAGCGACGTAGCTGGTTGTGGGTGAATTCTTCATCAAAAGATAAGTAATCCTGATTGTCTCATCTCTACAATTATCTCTCCTGTTTCATGAGAAATGATGAACATGGTGAATGTTGGTTTATGTATATGTTTGCTTCCGCTGAATTGTTGAGTGATTATGTACTCTGGTATGTTCTATGCATCTTTGTATGATGGATTATGCATCCTGTTATGCATTATGTTAAGCAATTTAATATCAGCATTTATCCCTATTCATGTTCATGGGGCTGTTTGCTCGGATGTATTGGTGTTTTGCCGCATCCTCTTCGCCGGTCGGAGGGACGGGGACGTGACAGAAAGTGTTGAATGTTGGTGTCGATTCATTGTATTATGGTTGAGTCTCTGTAATTCAAAGTCAAAGTAGTCAACCTATTCGAACTAGTCGATCTATTATCGACTATTAACAGTCGAAATCGATCTATTTTCGACCATTGACAGACGAATTCGACCTAGTTGATCTATATCGACCATTGTGAGTCAAAGTCAAAGTTGAACTAGTCAAGCTAGTCGACCTAGTCGATCTATTGTTAACCATTGACAGTCGAAGTCGACCTAGTCGACCTATTGTCGACTATTATTAGTCAAAGTCAATCTCTTTTCAACCATTTTTAGTTGAATCGAATTTGTTGTAGATAGAGTCTAGTTCGACATCGTAATTGATAAACGCCAGAATTGATGGAGTTCAGTTTGACATTGGAATTGACAAAGTCGAAGTCGAAATGGTGGAGTCACACATGCTGGAATACACAATATATTTTTCTGGTTGATTCTGAACATCAGAATCGATCAGTCAGATTCAAAATTGACGACATATTGTAAATCAAAAGATAAAAAGGGTTGGAAGTTGACCTGTCTAAGTAAGGATTGAGAAGTCAAAACATTTCATTATCATAATCAAACAAGGTAATTCTAAGTTAGTTTCTATTTGTAAAGGGTCACGATGAAGAGTTGTGACTATTAGGTAACGGGGCACGATTGAAGGTATATAAACAAGGATTTCATTAGAGGAAATTTGGGGTCTAAAATGGGTCTTATAAGAAAATGCGCCAACAATAAAATTTGTGAATTGGATCTCAAGAACCAATAGAATTTCAATAAAATGAGTCAACCATAATAGTTGAATTGACATATTTGTCATAAAACAAAATTATTTTTTTGTTCGTATTTTCAACATATCTCCATGTTTATTTACTCAAATTTCGAGCGGGAGAGATCGTTGGATGCGGAATTTAATTCCACATCCAACGAGTACCCACACCGCATACTTTTGATGGACCCCGCTACCCTAAAAACAAGAAATACCTAAAAAAATGTGATGATGATGTCATCATCACATTTTTTCAGGTATTTCTTGTTTTTGGGGTAGTGGGGTTTGTTGAAATTATGCAGTGTGGGTACTCGTTGGATGCAGAATTAAATTCCGCATCCAACGAGCTCTCCAACTCGAAATTTGAGTAAATATACAGGGAGATATGCCGAAAATACAAACAAAAAAAATAGTTTTTCATTCTTTCTCCAAAATTAATAAATATTATTTTATTATTTTAAATATTGTTTTATTATTTTAACTATTATTTTATTATTTTCCTTAGGAGGCCCATTTTAGACCTCAAATTTTCTCTAATGAGCCTTTCAAATAATTGTCTCTGTACACACAAATTGCAAATCATAAAGTGTGTAGAAAACATAGAATGCATAATCGTCTAAGGGTGGTAGGGAGGCGCAAGGACATGCAACACAAGCATACAGGAAGTTTCACCTTCCTTCCAGTCGTTGCTGGTAAAAGGGTGTCTGTGCATCCTTTAGTTGTAGCTGGAAATCTTGGGTGTTGTAGCATCTACAAGTTGGTGCTTGCAAAATACCTGTAAATACGATTTTGTAGTAACAAAGTGTTTGTGGTTTTCCATGTTGGGTTTCCACAATAAAATTATGTGTTTTGTTTCTGTTGTTGTTGTTTTTTTGAATAAGGTGATAAAAATTAAAGACATGTAAATAATGATTGTCTCAATATTACTCGATTTTCCAATATTAACATGTCAAATTAGTTCTTTCATGTTCTTTAGTGCCATCCTCATATTTTCATGTGCAAATTCCAAAAGGTGAGCATCAAAATTAAATATACATAAGAGTGGTTGTTAGCCCATTGAGAATTCATTGAACTAAGGGGCGCTTTCTACAATCCAATAGAGGGAGAAGTGTAATTTTGTGCTCAACATGGAGGTGACATGTGACAATTTAATACAATAATACAATATTAAATAAATAAAATCTTACAAACTTGACGCTAACCTAAAGTTCAACACCAAAGAAATATTGGAGTTGAGCAATCATTGCCATGATTTACGTATGAGGGATTTGAGCACATATGAGAAATTTACATATTAAGTTGGTATGGATCCATCTTAACTCATGATCTACCACGAACAAAGAGGGATAAAATCCTTTGAAGTGCAAACTTAAGTGAAAAATTTGAGGAATAGTTTGCAACTCATACATTTGATCTCTCTCAGCTCTTGGTAGATCCTTTGAAGTGCAAAATTTGAGGAAAAGTTTGCAACTCAAGATATTTGATCCCTCTTGGCGCTTGGTAGATCTAGAGTTAAGATGGATCTATACTGGTCACTAATTCGATCACACCCATACCTCTAGATAGTAAAAATTGAAAGTAAAGCTTTCCCATAACTTTTATCATGCACAAATTACACAACTTTTATTATACACATTTTGCACAAATTATATGAAATGTTCTTAGTTTTTATATGAATACTCATTAGAAAAAACTTATAAAACAACTTATAAAGTTGTTTTAAAGACGATTAACAAGTGAAGGAAGAACACTTTGAACCTAAAAGGATAGAGATGGATAAACATTCAAAGACATGCCTCAAAGTTATATAATGTATAATGCATATTTGAAGTTATTAAGTTTAAGATGAAGAAAACTATTATCATCCGTCCAATGAGGCTCCTAAAAAGATAAATAGTAAAGTGAAGACACAATAGATTTTATGAAAAAGGAGGTATTCACATCTTAACAAAAGACAAACATAGAAGCACTAAGAGCTAAATTATTTTCATCCACAACATGAAGGAGAGAGATTATAATCTAAGTCCTCAATGGTTTTTCACACTTGAAGATCGGGATAGGGTGGGAAAATATAAATTGAAAATGGTTTTTAAATTTATGAGTATAAACGATGTCTATTGAAACTACAAAAAATGACTTCATAGAAAAGGAAAGAACTAGCTATTATAATTTTCTGTAATTTGGGGCATATCCTCAAATCACATCTTCCAAAGAGCAGATGTCTCTGTTTAATAAAAGTAAGTTAGAGCTGTGAAAATTAACCAAATTACGCTACGGACAGCACAATGAAAATTCTAAAGCTACTGTCGTTCATAAAGAATCGTTCACTGAGTAAAATTATGGCAATTTCCAATAAGTTGAATTTGTACATTAAATAAATCAACATGAATAAATAAACGTTGATATCCAGGACACCCTAACTTACATTTGAGCAAGCAGCATCAAAGCAGACAGAAGCAGCGGTTGAAGATTGAGTGGTCTACTTTAATCTTCATGAGCTACGTGTATCGTTATAGTGCTAAGTGCTTTCGGAGTGATAACTTCAACGTCTCATTTGATGAAATACATACTCGATTATTCTGCGTGACAAAAAGTACAAATTTTCAGTCATAGAGGAGCTTCTCATCCAATCCAATCCCACATAGACGACGCAAAAGGGAAAACATATTGATGTTGAATTATCCCACAATACTGATAGGGGATGAATTAGTATTGTCTTTTTCTTTAAAATAAAAATACAAAATGAATCAACTACAGAAAGGATACAACAATACCTTGAGTCTTTTGTCTGCTACAACTGACAAGGATACTCTTACACTATGGGTTTCTTCTTTTTGTAATAGGCAAGGATGCTACAACACCCTGGTTTTAGACACGGATTCTACAACACCCTTTGCAGATTTATAGCCTGCCCTGGCCCCACCCTGCCACATCTGTTATTCACTTCTCAGACTCTGTCATTCACAATCACAGAGAAGACTTCTTTCCTTCAATTATTCTGTCAATAAATACCTTCACGCTTCCTACATACTCATCTCTTCACCATTGCGTCATTTCATTGATTGTGCCTCTTCCAGTGGCTACCTTCCCCATTCTCCATTTCCGCAACCATCCTAAGCCATTGATTTTATATCTGGCTTCTTCTTGACCGTAGATCTAAGATAGGATGCGATATGTGGTTTTCCTAGAATGCGGGTTGCGGAAAGCAGGTTCTCAAAGGTTGCTTTCACAATTATACACCTTTTGCTTTTCTTCTAAACAGTTGATTTCTTTGCAGCTTCACTCCTCGCCGTTGATCCACGATCTAATGTGGTTTCCGGACCTTCACTTTTCTTTGTGAAGAAATCATTCCCCACCATAGATTTCCTTGTGGATTCAATCCTACCCGTTGATCTATGATCAAATGCGGATTTGTGGATCTTTCCTTTTCTTTGTCCGGAAATCATTCCCCACTGTAGATTTTCTTGTAGATTCAATCCTTGGCATTAATCTTCCAAACCTGATACCAGGTAGGTGATAGGTCCAATACCCGATCGAGTCAGCAAGCAAACAGTGGTTGCGCTGTCTGTCATCCACGTTGTCAGACGGATCTCAAACACTTATATCAGATTTCGAAATACACACACACATAGAGATTCAAATCAATGCTTGTGGTGATCAAAACAAAGGTATAAATACTTAAAAATACTTGCAAAGTAAACTTTGTTCTTCACTCAACTTAATCAGAGGTACAATTTGCTCACACATAGGTCTCTGCACTCTCCACTCTACACTTTCTCTTCACTCATACACTTAACCTTTTTCTTTGTCATTGCTGAACTTATCCTGCTACCATAGTGGTTATTCCTTTGTCATTCATGAACACATTTCAGATCAATATCAATGACAACTATATTCTCAACAATGAAGATTCAAATCGAATGACAGTGAGTTGCTTTTTCCAATGCAAGAGTAAAGATACTCATGTCTACCACTCCAGAGGTCGACCAAGGCCAATCAGGAAGAATATTTTTCCTTTGTGGGCCTTCATCATCCCCATCGACCCACAGTCCCAGAAGAGCGGTTCTTGGACACTTTTATTGATGTGTTGTGAAATAATTTTATAGTTCACTAATTTCTTTCCCAAACAAAGAACTGGAGTTGAAAAGAATAAATTGCTTATCAATTTCAAAAATAATAATTTTGTGCGTAACGAATGTAAATCCAGAAAATTGCCAAAGGAACTGACGTGCATAATTTACACTGCGCACAGCTCAATGAAATCCTATAAACGATGGGCTTTCATGATTGGATTTTGAAATTGAAAAATAATAGCGATTTCCTTTACATTACAATTGCATAAGTTGATCATTTTGTAGAGCGCTTATACCAAATTTAACTTCCATAACTAAGTAAATATATAAACAAAAATCGGTAACAACAGACGGCCAGACGGAATTAACGAAATGAACCTTCTCGGTATTATTTCTTACAAAGCAATTACAAACGATACTAATCAATCTTCCTGACAAAACATATTGACGCACAGCTGCTAATCCTTCGTTCAAACAGAGTTTAAATATCTAGTCCAAGAGAGAGTGTGAGAGAGGGAGCGCGTTCATCTTCATCATCTTCCTGTACTGCTGGGGCAGGAAGATTTAAATCGAAAGACCGCGGCGTCCTGTTTTCTCTATTCGTCGAAAGAAAGAGTTGCGTGTCTATCACGCCCGAGGAGGAAGACGAGTCGAAATCATGGGCTGCAGGAATTACATTTTTCAGTATGTCCTCTTCCACACACTCATGGCTTTTGTGTCTCCTTATCTGAGGCCCCACAATTTCCCCGAACAACTTCGTCGCCATGGGACGCTGCCCAAGACAACCGGTAGCAGACTTCGCAAGATCGAGGGAAGGACTAGGGTTAGGGCAAGGGCGAGGGCAGGGAACAGGAATGGGAAGATGAATCTCAGGCTCTGTGGTAGTAGAAATCCCACTTATTCTGTGATCCGCCTTTCCCACTCCACCATTCATGAAAAGGTGAGTCCAGGGTTTCGCATGTTTGGCGATGGTGGATCTGGGAAACCGGTTGTTTTTGTAGCGATTCTTTGTCAATCGAGCAAGAAAGCTAGTGGTGGCAGCGGAGGCGCTGCTGTTTTGGGTGGTGCACCTCTGGTTTTGACGGCCCATTTCCAGGAGGAGATCGATGGGGTGAGCAGAAAAGTTTGTTTTGGTTCTGGGTCCTCTCAAATATCTGGCGGCTTTGTCGTATTCTCTGGCTGCCTCCTCGCCGGTATCAAAGGTGCCCAGCCACAAGCGATTTTTACTGAGGGGATCTCTGATCTGCGCGGCATAACGACCCCACGGCCTCTTTCTCACGCCTTTGTAATGCACTTCCTTGGCCGCAAAGACATTGCCACTCTCGTTATTGACATGGGTTTGTCTCAGTCTTGGAGCCATGGAGGTTTTTCTCCTTAAAGACGGATCAAGAAGGAAGGATGTCTTCCCTTTACAGACAGATCAAGAAGGAAGGATGTTGAGCTCAATGAAAGAAGAAGAAGCATTTGACTGTCGGAGATGGAGAGAAAGAGAGTCCCTTCCATTCATAATAAAGGGAGCAGACGGAGGAGGTAGAGGCGGTGGAGGGCGACATGCGGCTAGAGACGGCTGAACTGAACCTCACGGCTGGGAATCCGGATGGGCCTTTGGAAATTGAATAGTTTCCGGTCGGACTTGGTGATATTTGACCACTCCTCATTCGATTCATTCGCCCATATTCTCGCGCGGATCTTCTGGAACGGGCACATTGTCAAATGCGCTGCACCAGCATCCCAATCGGATCCTTGAGAATTCATAATACATGTTATGCAGAGCAGTATTGAATGTGCATACGGTCGGATCTCAGTATGCCTGGCATCCGACGGTATGCAGCGCAGCCGCCAATTGCTGCGCTGCATAAATGTACGATACCATCGACCATCGAAATTATTTAAGATCCAGACGAAAACTTCAGTGGCCGTTGATTGATAAATCAGGGTCAAAATGGAAGAGAGTACAGATCCCCACACTCGTGTAGATGAATTTTCGTTAATATATTTATGTATATAAATAAAGCATCGAGCGAAGAGAGAGAAGATTTCTACGTATAATCAGAATAAAAGAGAGTGCAGGGGAGGCTGTGGAGGCCAACAGGCGGCTGGTGACAGATGGCTGAACCCGACGTCCGAGATAGCGCCTGCAGATGGGCCTCAGGAAACTCAAATGCCCCGTTCTTGCGTGGCTGTTCCAGCAGGCGCACATAATCAAATGCCCCGCGCCAGCTTCCATCCTCTCCAGCATTCTCCAGCATTCATACCGTCTTGGGTAACAATGAAAGCTTCAGTTGACGTGGATACATCAGGGTCAACAAGGAAGCGGATAAAGATTGGACCAAGTTAACTGTGTAGCAGAGGGATTTTTTCTGTTCTTAGATTTGTTGGATTTTGTATAGCGCTTTCAGCCATTTTATTCAATTTTGAATGGATTGAGAACTATAAAAATTGAGAAAATTCAATTTATGGATTCCATTTTAAATAAAGTTAAATAATTATAGAAAACTCAGCGGTAATTTTCAATTTTACTAAGATATATAAATTGTAATTTTTGTATTAATATAAAATAATAGTTTTTAATATAGAAAAATTAATTTATAAGAAAAATTATAATTTTTTTTTATCATTGACGTTGTGATATATTCAGTATTAAATATATATTATCAGGCTTTTTTTTCTCATTGTATTTTATGTTATTAAATCTTACATTAATTTATTTTTAAAGTTATATAATATATTTTATTTGAAAAAAAGTTTAATATATTTTATTTTACATTTATATTTTGCTTAAGTATTTAATTGCTAAAGTGTACAAAAGTGTACACATTTTTTCAATAGAAAAAAAATTAAAATATTTTTATTTACATTCAGCATATGACTTGAAAAAAAATCATTGTCTCAAAAAAATACCCAACCTGAAGCTGGTAATTATAGTTGAAAAGTACTCCATAAAGAGCTCATTAAAAACTGTTTAAAGACATAATCCATAAGAATAGACTATTCATATACAATATGATCTTCATCACCAGAAAACAGTATCACTGTTCTCAACATCAAACCAAAACTTGATCACTTGTCTTTGATCAATCAACACATTTGAAAAAACAGACATCAATCTAGCTCACTAATATTGCCAAACATGGATATGATCCATTATCCAAGAAACCTTTTAAAGGTGTCCTTCAAAAAACCCATAAAAGCATATAAACCTTAGAAGTCCAAGGCCTAAAAGCTTATAAAAAATGCAGACTGTTCTCATAACATCTCACTGACCCAAGATAATGTCGTCAAAAAAATGCTCAAAATAGAGAACTGAGCATGCTAATACCAAACTATTAGCACACCCGTGTGGCCCATAGAAACTGTCAATTTAGAAAACCTGAAAGGTTTCTGTTATCCAACTTTTTGTACCATAAGTTGGGTTACGTGAGGAGCCGCCGGTTGACAGACTTGTTCAAAGTCTGATTCCAGTGTATCAGTTGATCTGCCTGCTTGTCTAGCCAATATTGTCTAGTCACTTTTTTATTCGAATAATTTTGTCCATGGCCCCGCGGGGTTTGTAATAAAATGTGCTAGTAGGATATTTTTGAGTGGTTCGGTCTTCTGAGACGTAGAATCTCAAATAGGGTATTCCAGGGAGTTTTCTGCACCTGACAATTATGTTTTTCCTTCAGCCGAATATAATTGACGAGGTTTTCTCCCACTTCCTCCAAAGCTAGAATGCCCGATGTTGAATTCTGGGCCTTGGGGGGTTATTAAAGCCCAACTGAGTGTCATAAGCCTACTAGACATTATTTAGATAGATCATGGTCATGTCCTAAGTCATCTCGACACACAAAAAAATTTAAAAAAAAAATTTTCGAAGAGTGAAAAATTAATTTTTTAATTTTTTAATTTTTAATTACTTTTCCTAGGTTTTTTGGGTTAATTTTTCCATAAATTAAATGGAAAAAAACCCGTTCGTGATCCAGACTCAGAATTCAGTGATTGAAGGCTCTAACCTTAAGCCAAAATCATTCTTGATCAGCCAGCCAGTCAGAGCCAACTTTCAGATCAGCAATCAGACACATAATGCTTTTTTACTCAAAAAAGTTAGTTTTGAGTAAAAAAAATGATTATTTTGGAGAAAATTAAAACTGTCCTAATTAATCCAAATTCAATAAAATAAAAGGCTAAATGACATCCCATGGAACACTTATGATGATTGGAGTTATCATAGCTTAGCTTCAATCATCATTAAGAGAGCAATTAATTTATTATTAGTTATCAGACATGTCATCTCCAGCTAAAGATGAGATGGAGGGCTCTCATTGGTCCGGTGATTTGATCGAGGTGAAGACTGAAGCTTATACCATTAGTAGGCTTCCCAGACCTAACAAAGTAGGTTTTCAGATGTAGCAGGCATCTTTCCCATGCAACAGGGTTGGTTTTTTCATTTTAGGATTTTAGCACTCTCTCATTTGTTAAATAAAGGCTCTTTCAGCTCTATTGAGGGTGGATGATTGATGTAAAAAACCTCCGCTAAAATATTATAATGCTTGTTGCTCTCATGCAACCTATTTTGTAATAAAGAAAGGCTTTGTAGGCTCATGCTGTGTGGATCCTGGGTGCATACGTTCCTGCTAATGAGGTGAAATTGTTTTAGTTTCTTTACTTTTGATAATGTGTGGGTATTAATACATGCTTTAGAGGGCTTCTATAAGCACGTAGGAATAGGTATTTGTAGCTTCAAGTTACCTATTTATTTCATTTACTTTCAAAAGTCTCAAAGAGCATTGTTTTATTCAGTTGTATTCCATGCTTTTGAGATTTGATTAGTAAATAATACATGTTTTAACCTCCATGTTGCCAAGTGTATAAGATTGTTTTGCAGATCACTTCATTGTAGCAAGTAAGAGGCTAAGCTAAGTTGCAACTACTCTTCTTGGAGCAAAGCATATGTACCTAGCAGCTGCATGCCATTGGGATCCAAAGTGATTTCAAGGATTCAAGATCCAGGTGGTTCATCTTCTCCATTCACCCTAAAGTCAAATTTTCTCATTATTTTACTTTATGTTGCAAGTAGTATATTCATCTATAAAGTAAATCTTTTACATCTACTTGCTTCCATTTCTAGATCTAGGAAGTGTTCTTTCTCTTAGATCTAGTTGATATTTGAAGCAGCACAAGGTTCATATATTTTGCTCAAATGCTAGGTGTATTTTTGTAGTATTATCTATTGTTTAACCTATCATTTTATAGGTAAATAGCTTGCTGGTTTTTTCTCTCTCCATGACAGGTTAAATAGGAAAAATTGGCAAAAAACTTAAAGAATTAAGCTGCAAAAAACCTCCCATTGTACCTCTTCTTAATCCCTTTTCTTCCTGTTGCTTTGTTTTGTTTCTTTTACCTCTTCTTCATCGCTGCCTTGTTAGTACCCTTTTATCAGCCCTCTTTCTCTTTTGGACAGCCCTAGTGTGCCCTAGCTTTCTTCCCTTGTTTGCCTCTTTTTGCCCTAGTTTTTGTGCTTCCTTTAACCTTGTTTTTGGCCATTTCTTTTACCTTTTGTTCGTTGTCCCGTTTTGCACTTTTTATGATAGCCACTTATTTCATGGTTTGTTGTCCTGTTTTGCACTTTTTATGACAGTCACTTATTTCATGGTTTGCTGTCCCATTTTGCACTTTTTATGACAACCACTTATTTCATGGTTCGTTGTCCCGTTTTGCACTTTTTATGATAGCCATTTATTTCATTGTTCGATGTCCCGTTTTGCACTTTTTATGACAACCACTTATTTCATTGTTCGATGTCCCGTTTTCTTCAATTTTGTTCATCCCTTAGCTTCTTAGTTGGCTGCCCTATTTTCCCCTTTCTTTCGTTTTGATCATTGCTTAGTTTGTTTGCCTTCCTTCTCTCATCTTCTATTGTTTCAGCCCCCTTTCCTTTTGTTTTTTTACTCTCTTTAAACTTCTTCCCTTTACCCTTTTCAAAGTTTAATAAAAGATCTCAAAAGTAAAAATACAAGGCACTCTCCTTTTTACAGGTTATAATTTTTGTAGAGTTACTTTTCCTTTATCTAAAACGTCATTTCAAGGATCAAGTTCCTTAAGGCACATTGTAAAGTTTAATAAAAGATCTCTGTTTGAGTGGGGTTTTTAAGTCCCCACTCTCTTCCTCCCCCATTTGGGGAGGCTTGTGTTGTGTGTATGCTTTGAGTAGTGCTAGTTTTCATCATTCATTACATCTCATGCTTAGATCACTAATTGTTAATTCATTACTTTGAAGTTGATTATTCAGTTTAAATTGTTTATCTTTCTAAGATTAATCAACTACTTAAATCTCTTGAATCTCACCATAAGGTGGCCCCAAGAGTGCTCTCTATTGGAGAGTTTAAGCAACTAATATCATCTTATGCTTGTTTAATCAATTAATAATCCATAAGTAAGACTCTTGAACTTGCAAGAACACAAGTCAAGAGCACTCTCTATCGGAGAGCATTTTAGATTTACATAATCCTTGCATTAGCTTCATATAGATTAGCTAAGTCTCTTGAACCACGGTCATAAGACGAGGTCAAAAGCGCTCTCTATCAAAAAGTTTTAAATAATTAACTTAATAAAATTCGCAACTCACACCCCTTTTAATTAATTAACCCCCTTTCCTCCTTGCTGGAGTATCCTTTGACTGATCCTAGATCGGAATACCCAGAAATGGCATTGGATCTCTAAACCCCACAAGAGGAACTTAACTAAAACTTTTCCCCATAACCAATGCACCAGCGTTGTTCGATAAATACCGAGGCATGTGGGAAAATTCCAAGTGTGGGCGTCGGGATACCTAATCTGGGCACTGGTAGTTAAGTTATTGAACACTTACATTTTACCCCAAACAGGTCTGTCATGTCTTCAAACGGAGCCACTAAAGGTATTACCGGTTAGGACATCCAGCTACCATAAGCAAAGATTACAAGTAAAAAATCTTAAAACTTACCAAGAGCACTTGCAAAACCTCACATTCAATGGCATCTTTTGGGATTCACACCATATTTACATTCGAAGCATCTCTAATAAGTTGACTCCATAGGCACTGGTCCTATCTTTTATGCATTGTTGATAATCTGGGCCATTTGTCCATCGAATGTTTGATTATAAATCATATCTATGAATGCTTTATCTATTTCTTGAAGTTCTCAAATATTTTTCTATCTTTCAATTCCAGTGATAACAACGTGGATTGCTTTGTCTTGTGCTCAATTCATCACATTAATCATTTTAAATCAGAATAACTCCTAAACAACACCCATCTGCATCCAAAACATCTAAAAATTAACTTAAAACATTGAGCCATAGAAAACTCTTTGTTAGGGACTACCCCCCTTGGCTTCGTTAGGAGTTAGCCTAAATGGAGGAGTTAGGAGTAGGTGCCAGTACCTAGCTCTGTGCTTGCCCCCAATGTCACACCTCTCCCACTTTCTCAAGTGAGGAGATAGCTTTCGGAAGATTTCTGTTGCTGGTGTGCAATCGACGGACCACATCTTTTGGCGTCGTTGTCGAGGACAAATCTTTTTGTTCCTGGACGACCTTTGTTTCTTTTAGTTTTTTACCTTTTTATCATTTTTGGTAGATTTTTAGTCCAATCACTCTTTGAAATTAGACTTAAGTCCACCTAGCAACTCCACTGTCAGTTCACACCTCAAGGTATTCTACTAGAAGAAACTCTGTAGGTTTGGTCGATTTCATCCCTGACCCCGAAAAGGTCTTAAGGAGGAGATTAAACAAACTATCTTCTCGCAGGATCCTTGTAGAACTTGGATCTGAGTCTGTTTCAGACATCCACATTTTATTTCCTGAAAACACTAATACCATTGTTTCTGACATAATGGGCAAGTATTTTACTCAGCTTGACTTTTCTTAGATAGCAGGTCAACCCCACCGTCTTCCAAACAAATCTGTCGAGAAGCTCCCGATGTATACAGGAACTGATGCCATTACCTCCGCCATGCACCTCAGTGAATTTTCTAGGTGTATCAATGCTTATATAAATGATCCGGTCAGCCAACATGATGACATGTATATGAAGTTATTTGCTCTATCTCTGGATGGAAACGCGGGCGACTGGTATAGCAATTTACCAGACAATTCCTTTAATAGTCTAGCAGCTTTCAAAACTTCTTTCACCAACAAGTTCGGTGAAAAGAAAGAACCTCGGCATCAACTTGCATCCTTGAACAACATAAAGAAGAAAGACACAGAAACAATGGACGAGTTCAATACTAGGTTCACAGAATTATCAAATGCCATCCCTACTGAGTATGCCCCAATTAAACCAACCATATTGGTCTATTACATTGAGGCACTTAGTGGCAAAATGCAGTACCAGATCAGAGACAAGGAGCCTGCTAACTTGCTCCAGGCTCAAGATATGGCAATCAAGATTGATCTGAACATGCAGTCATGTGGTGAATCTAACCTCCACGGTTATTCAAGGTCTTCAACTCTATTGAAAATCAGTGAACTAAAAGACAAGGATCATTTATCAACTATGAAGGATGCCTATGAAAAACAAATGATGGAGATAAATAAAAATATGGAGGAGGTAGAACATAAACACTTAACACAGTTGAAGGAGATTCAAAATAGGGTGATAATGATGGAAAGAACTCAAACTTAGTCCACTCTTAGAACCTTTCCTGCCAAGCCAACTTGGAAAAGAAAGCCACCCAACCATGAGCAGAGGCCTCCCCATCAGCTAGAGGCTGCTAACATGGTTGAGCAGTATATGCCATTTTGCAGGGCATGTAAAGACCTTCATGAAGAATCTTCTTGTTATTATGCATGCTATGTTCAGGAGCATGGCTTTTCGGAGGGTTGTGATCCTAAAGCATCATCAAGCGAGGCTGAGTACATAAACTGTGTAGATGACATGCATGATATTTCCGAAGAAAGTTGGAGAGAGACAAAACAATATTCAAGAGAGCCTGAATACATTAACACAGTTGGACAGCTCCATCCTGTCACCATAGAAACCCGGGGTCAAGTTGAAGATTATAGTCAGCAATTGGATGATCTCACTAAAAAATTTAGAACTAATCCTAATAATGAGCATACTGATGATAGTTTGGAAGGTTTACTACCATGTGACCTTTTTTTTGAAGAAGATGACTATGATCATGAGGAGGGATATAGAATCAGATGTGATACAAGTGAGGAAGAATCTCTTACATCTGAGATGGATGATAAATTTGAGACTTCAATTAAAAATCCAGTCTTAGATGTTTCATGTGATGAGATTCCTCCATGCACTCCACCGGATGAAAAATATCTAGAAAGGTGGGTCCCCTGTGATATCTTTGAAACCCATCTTTTTGAAGAAGATGGTTTTGAGCAAAATGAGAAGTACAAACATGGACTTGATACCAGTGATGAGGCATCTCTCATATCCGACATAGATGGTGATGATGACTACTGGAATTTTATTGAAAATCCAACCTATGATACCTTTGAGAATATTTTTGAGAATCTCATCTATGATATGTCCAGCAAGGGGAGTTGTTCTTCTGAGACTTATGAAAGTTATAAGAAAGATCAGTCAAAGTTTTTATATGATCAGTCAGAATTGTATCTAAGTATCGGTAATAAGGATTTTAAAAAGCAATGCGGTGAAGAATCATATGGGATACAACTAGTTGAACTTTTTTGTTGGAGCAGGGCCCCGCAACTAAAGGAAAAGCTGTTATATCGGAACAAGAAAGTCAAAAGAAACAGTACCTGAAGCGGCCGAGAAGAGAGAGCTCAACCACTGCATTCAAGGCAGCGACGATGACAGGAGGGCTCAGCTACCCTCATAAATGGAAAAGGAGCAACGGGGCGAGGTATTGAAGACAAAGGACAGAAGGGGAGCAACCGAGGAAGCGACACCCATACCCACGTTCAGCGCTGAAATCGTGGAAGACTGTAGAAAGCTGTGGTGTGATGGAAAACGACAGTTCAAAGTACAGATAGGCCGACTGTCATAGTTAGGGTTTTTGGGTTACTGTTGGGATAGGCCCACAGTGTTGTATCATGGTGAGACCTTTGGGCCACCTATTTAAGCATGTATTTTGTATTATGAAAGGTTAGCTAGTCAGTTGGTCTGTTAGCTCGTAGACAGTCAGCCAGTCAGTTAGCTGGTCATTTTGTATTGTAAGACATTGAGAAAGAGTCGAGCTATGGTTATGTTATTCAGTCTGTAGTTATCTTACTGTAACCAATAGCCGGCTCCTTGAGCATGAATTTAACAATTCGCAGGGATTGAGAGAGAGAGAGAGAGAGAAAGGAGATATTGTAAGAAGGCAATATAGGAAGAGAAGAGATCTAAGAGAGAAGGGCTCCCGGCTGTGTGTGTGGAGTTTCCTAGAATATCTCAAGTTGCATAATAGGTTGCAGCGGAACTGTGTTTACTCTCTCAAGATATAATATAAAAACCAGTTCCCGTGGACGTAGCTTCCCCCCTGGAAGTGAACCACATCAAATCCGTGTGTTGTGCGACTGTTTCATGTGATTACGCTTTACTTAGTTGCCATCTGTTATTCATTACATGAAATTTGCTATCAGTTAATGAATGAATGTATGTTATCCTTTGGTTTACAGTAACATGGGAGGTTAATCATGAGTTTAATGTAGTAAGTGTTCTGTATATGAGTTTATCAGTGTTTGATTCATAATAGCTAATAGCTACTGTGTTGAGCGACTTCTGCATATTTAGTCCAGCAAGTTGAGTATAGTTGATGTTAAGTGTGTTGAACTGTATAAGCTTAAGTAAGGTTGTTTAACACCTCGTTGAAGGTTAACTGAGCTATTATACCCAGAGAGAGAGCCTTTGGACCTTAAGAGTCACATTGAGTCTTACTGTAGAAAATACCGCAGTATAGAAAGGCGATATCGCACTGTCGGAGGAGCTGCGGTGTGAGATATCACAGGTTAAGAGTAAGAAGAAGAGAAGTTTGCGCATCGTCATAGAAGTTGCGATGCTATAAGAGTCATTTCTATAGCAGAGTCAGCTAGATAAGAGAGAAATAGCCCTTGCAGAGAGAGCCCGCTGGCTAAGAAGAACCACGAGGCACTAGGATGCTATAGAACTTGGTTGAGGAAACCTGATTCTTCAACCACCCCATCCAAGATCACTTCGGGTGAGACTTCAGGTCGTTCTGCGGTCTGTTGCCGAAAGGGCCAGTGAGCTAGGGGTTTTGTTGGTACATTACAGTAAACCTGGGTCTGCCCATATCATTCCAACAAATGGTTTCGTTGCCATTTTTGAACAAATTGAACTGTTGGCATCCTACTAGAGAAGAACTTAACCAGTGGGTTGGGTCTAAGGAAAGAGAATTTGCTGTGACAGAAAACAAGAGTCCTAGGCTGAGTACAGATGACTGGTTACAAAAACATATCTTCACAGACCTGCACGAGATATTTTTTGCGACCTATGCAAATGAGTTGTACGATTGGTTGTCAAAGTTGAATGATAAGCACATATTCAAGAAGAAAAGGAACACTGTCTAGACACCGGAGCTGATTCACACCATGAAGAGCGTAGATAATCCCATTTCATGGGCAGTAGACTTTTGGATTGCGAGTGTGCTAGAAGGTTTCATTACAGAGTTTGCAGTTGATCAAAGAAAGAGTTTCAGCGAAGCAGAGAGGTACTTCTTCAAAGGATATCGCGACAAGTACTTAAACTCTTTAAATTTGTCTCTTAAGATGTTATTGCATGAAAAAGGAGTACTGGACATATTCTGAGATGAATAAGTTAAGTAAGTGTAATGTCACAAGAGTTTGAGAGTGATTTTGAAGACATTGGATGTACACGTAGCGGTAAGAAATATAAAGTAGATTTCAGATCTTCCTTCTTTGAAGACATTTTAGACAGTACTAGAGAATAGAGTCAGAGTAATAAAGAAAGAACATTAGGGGGTATCCCTTACCACCCTTATACCCCACAGAAACCAATCGGGACTCAGAATAATCCCACAGGAACTCCATCTAGTAGTTCACACACAGTACATACTACCTCTACATCACCTACATTTACACCGCCAAGTGGTAGTAA
>LPNX010755614.1:225210-294746 GCA_001517045.1 Pseudotsuga menziesii | reverse complement strand
GATATTTCTGCACTTACATCTGACATGGAAGGAACTAAATCCTTTAGCCATGAACAGAATGGCACAGCCCTTACATCTGACCTACTCGTCAGAATGGCTTTGGGACTCATCACTGTCTCTGGGAGGAAGCCTCGATCTGGAGAACACCAAGTCTCTCTCTGAAGTACTCGAACTTCAGCCTAGCCAATGGCTTCGTCAATACATCAGCTATCTATTCCTCCGTCGCAACATACAGGAGCTTCACAGCTCCTCTCTGCACCATATCCCTGATATAGTGATACTTGATCTCGATATGCTTCAACTTGTCATGGAACACTAGATTCTCTAAAAACTTCACACAACTCTAGTTGTCACAATGTATACAAGTAGCATCCAACTGGAGATCAAATATATCAGACAGTAGCTTCCGTAGCCATACTACCTCACAACTAGCTGAACAAGCTGCGACATACTCTGCTTCAGCTGTACTCAGTGCCACACAGGATTGCTTCCTACTAAACCAAGAGATCACACCTGATCCCATACTGAAGCAACATCCTGAAGTACTCTTCCTATTGATGGCACTTCCTGCCCAATCTGAATCAACATAACCCTCCAGGTTAATCTTCTGATTCACATCGTACTTGAGTCCATAATCAACTGTACCCCTGCATGCTTTGCAACCATCAGGTGAACGTGTCTCAATGTGTTCACAACAAAGCAAATATCTGGTCTCAGGTACATCAAGGACCCAATCATCTGACAATACATCGTAGCATTAACCGTCTCTAAAGAACCATCACTCAATAGCTTCAGGTTTGATGCCATAGGTGTGGTCATGCAGTCCATCATCCTGAACCTCTTCAGGATCTCTACTGCATACTTCCCTTGTCCAAGGAAGATTCCATCTACACTCTGCCACACCTCCATGCCTAGAACAATGGTGCATTGACACATAACAGGAGCATCACTGGTCTTCTGTCTTCAACCTTGAAGCAAAGGTTGGAATCCACTTTACTCTCAGTAAAGCCTAGAGTCATCAGTAATCTACCCATCCTGTCGTACCATGTCGAACCTTAGATCTTCTGTAGTCACTCCCTCTGAAGCGAAGCATCATACTCCCTCTGTCTTCTGTGCTCTATGCACTGAAAACATTCTGTACCGGAGTGACAAGTAGCTTCCTATGCTACTAATATTCTATGTGACCATCTAGTGTATAGACTTGCATCTTCAACCTTGTAGCAAAGGTTAAGATCTTTATCAATCTCATCATGTATGTGTTTCAACTCTTACTGGTTACAAATGTCTCTTCGTATTCTAGGCCTTCCTTTCGTGAGAAGCCTCATGCCACGAATCTTTCTTTGTATCCCACGATGTTTCCATCTACTGCATGATGGAACTATGAACTTCTCTTTAGGTCTTGATACTGCACCCAGACATCATTCTTCTTGAACTTTCCCTTTCTTCTTGGTGGCTGGAAGGTTCTGCATCAATGATGTCACTGCACTCGTCATATTATTCTTCATTTTGAAATGTCGTCACTTTCTCTTTGGAACAAGTCTTCATTCTTCTTTGCTTGTAGGCGATTATGTATGCGATCTTTCCTACAAGTCAAATGCAATTGTATGGTTAGAAACATTTCATAAGGAATATTTATACTGGCAAACACTTATGCATAAATATATGATCATGCAACTACTTTAGCCAATACAACATTCATCGATATCTCATTGAAACTTTCTAGATGCCTTCCATATCTACCAGGACAACATTGATATTGTGCACTAATCCAATATGTCAGCAAAGAGGTTTCATTCTAGATAAGTAGCAATGGAGAATTTGTATAGCCCCATGAGCTACTTACCCATCACATGCATATTAGTAGTATTCTGTCATTAATGCAAACATCCTATCATGCATAATACAATAACTGAATATAAACAAATGCATAACAAAATAATATAATGAAATGACAATTGAATACTTATCTTTATTTGCTTCGAGGGTAGACTCCTTCTTGAGCCTTCAGCTTCATCGTCATCTTCATTCATAATAGCATTGTTTCTTATCCAAAAGCTAAGGTGGATAAGAAGTTCTTCAAGAGTTGATTTCTTCATATTCCTCATTGCTTGAGGGATTTTCTTTGGATGGAAAGAGCTTGATCTTCAATTGCTCCCACCTTCTCTTCTTGAGCTTCTTCTTCTTGTGAGTTCTCTTTCTAGAGTCTATTGAAATTAATCACTTCCTTCTAGCACACATTCCTCACATGAATGAATTCCACGATCCTGGGAGGCCATTCAAGGTGGCCATCACCACTTTTGCATTCTTCAATTTTTCTTTTACCGCTTCAAGTTGTTCTTTGATTTGAGAGACTCTTATGACTGCATGGTCTCTGCATTCTGGATCTTCACATTCTTCAATTGGTTTCTTAAAGTCATGTTCTAATTTCTGTTCTTCCCTTCAAATAGCTTGAAATTCTGGAAGACCTTCAACAACTTTGCTTGCAATAGGTAGTGCTCTGTAATGCACATGTGCAAGCCTTCTATGCCAAAGCTCATTTGGCTCTACTATGTCATGGATCAAGGCTTGTTCTAGATGGCCCTTCAAATTGTATAAGCCTCCTTCTTGTTCTCCAATCACTACCGCATCATCAATAGTCTTTCCTTTTGGCCACATGATGACTTGACCATATATGAATGCAACCTGCATTCCTTTTGCATCAATGCTGAAATGGAGAGAAGGTTCTTCTTCAATCCTTGTGAGGTGATTCATGTTTGTAAGCACCACTATCTATAAGCCAATCATCACTTCCATGAGTAATGTTACCTGTGAGACTGATATTAGAACATATTCATCCTCGCTTGAAGAATCTTCACTTTCATATCTGGATCTCTTTCTGGATGGTTCATTATCCTCTGCAGCATGAGCATGATGTCTTCTTTGGCCTCGTCTCCCTCTGAAACTGGAACCTCTATACTCATGTAGGTGTCCAATCCATTTTCTTCAGAGAGATCATATACTTCCAGGTTTGGAATTTTTCAACTTCCGCAAGCTTTTAACTAAGCTGATGTGATATATCATATTGAAATGAGAACCTCAAATGGAAATAGCAAAGGATTAGATCTTACCGATTTGAGGTGTCCGTCCTTGTCCCGGAGTTCGTTGATCTATGGTTTGTCACAAAAACCCTAATTTTCAAAACTTGGAATCTTTCAGATTTGATTGGATGAACAGATAGATCTCTTCAAATGGAGCTGTCCAATGTACTCCTTTTTAAAAAACAGTGGAGGGAAGCTCCTAAAACAGGAAGCCCTAATTTTCTGATATCTTCTGCAGAAATGCCTGCTACTGTTTCTGTGATATCTCCGAACTTACAGATCCTCTTTGTCTAAAGTTTCTCATTGAGGTAAAATCGCATGTCCCTGATCCAACACCATATGTTTCATCAGAATTGGTTTCACCATTTGGGATTTATGATCCTTTTCCCAAGGTGACCTGTTACAGGACTGTTCAGAACAGAGAAGTTGTACGGAATGCCACGTGTCACTGGTTCATATTCTGAGTCTGATATTTGGACCACAGAAAGTACAGTCCATTCCCTTTTTGGAAAATCTTCGGGAATTCCATTGGGACCTCTGTAGCCCAATATATTGCAGATCTCCCCAGGTGTCCTGTTTATGGATGATTTCTGGAAGAGGCTATAACCCTAACTTGGAGAGATCATATCTCCCAGAATATAGCGAATAAGAGGCTGATATTTGGATACAGGATTCATCATGATTTTATCTTCATCCCCTGCAATTTTTAGCTTCTGATACTTCTCCAATCTCGGAATATAGCGACTGTACCAAAACTTAGCAGTTTTAGTATTTAGGGTTTCTCTAGCTAGGGGTCAAACTAGGGTTTGACTTTCCCAAAGATTTACCCAACCAAATTTCTTGATCCAGGTCTCTAAATTTAGGTTTTGATGAGGAGAACAATCCTATTCTGGTATCACCCAAAAAATCCTCTTCTGTAGAAAGCCCTAATTTCCACATCGAAACTAAAAATGATTGAAATTGAATTCCGCATCGACAGAAAGATGCACCCTTCAATGGAGAGTCATCTTAGCATACTTTTGCTGAAAATATGTGGAGGAAGATCCACAAAATAGGAAGCCCTAGTTTCTGTAGCTGCACAATGTCTTCTTCTCAGGTTAGCTCTGATACCATGTTAGTTTTTCAACATTTAAGCTAGCATTATGTTAAGATCTTTTCACTGAGAGAATAACAAGCACATCAATCACATAAGCACATCACAAGAGACAAGAGACACAAAGAGTTTTGATCAGGGAAACCATAAATGGAGAAAACCCCGCAACTTCCTCTAAGATAGTATCACCACAAGATGTGAAACCCAAAACAGTAAGATGACCTCCCAACACAACATCAGCCTTCTGTCTTCTGTCAAGCCAAAGTATTTCCTTCTCCAAAGGTGCGCCACACTTGAGAGAGCAAGTGATGTATTTCACAAGTGATAAATAGAGAGACTCTAACTCTCTATTTATATTCTTCCGTTGAATTGAAGTGCACTCAACCATGTAGGCTTAACTTACAATTACTTACTCGAGCCTACACCTTAATTAGTGTATAATAAACCAAGTGCCCCAAAACTATGGGGACTTACCTAATGACTTGACAAGACTTGTTTACATTAATAATTCTCCCGATCGGAACATCGGGGTAAGACAATATGACTCAAATACATAATAGAAACATCCCGAAATAAACATCGGGTTACAATACATAAGATATATGGAAGAATACATTTCGAAGTTACATATACATCAACAAAAACCGGAAAAAATGAAGGTCGCGATATTCTTGTAGCGCGCCTTCATTATGTTTTCTCCCTTGCGCTACAAGAATATTGTCAACGCTATTTTATCGTTGTTTTACAGCTTTTAGGCATTTTGCATGAAGTTTTAAAAGCTGATTGGGTAATAGCTATGCTCAAAGTATGCTTTGTGAATCCACCATTTGATATAATGGCTTTTTGAAACCTTTTAACAAAAAACAAAACTTGTGGCTTAAAACTACAAAATTTCAAAAGCAAGCTCAAAACTTCATATAAACACTAAAAAAAATTCCTAAAAGAGGGAAAATTCAAAATAAAGTAAATGAAGAACTTGAAATAAAATGCAAATCAAACCAAATTTAAAGAAACAAATTACTGACTTAACATCTGGCTCCAGCTGCGGGATGAAGACCTCCCTGCGAGGCTTCAAGAACCTGTAGACCAGTGCCTTCTATCTGCTAACCTATCTACCTGTCTGCAAAAATTCCATTGGGATATGGAGTCTTATTATGATTCACTCACCGGTATGTACAATGATCAGTGAAAATCCCCTTACTAACTGTAAAAATGCTTGAGGAATCGCCCATTAACAGGGTTGGACAACTCCTCACCTTCCAAGGACTGCAAGATAAAAGTATTATTTTCCAAAACTTTTAATATCAGAAAAGTGCCAAACCAAAGATTGTCAAACTTACCATGCTTACCCTTTTGCTCCTTTCTTGCATCCCACCTTAGAACTATCTCACCTACTGAGAAAGTATTTTCTTTAATATTCCTGTCAAACCTGTTTTTAATCTTGGCTCTGTACAGCTGCGCTTTTCCCTCTACTTTATCTCTATTTTGCTGTAACTCTATCATTTCAAAGATTCTCCTCTACATATCATTCGGTTCCTCTTGAGAATTCTGGAGGAATTTCATCACTGGAATCCCCAATTGAACAGGGAAAATTGCCTCAGTACCATAAACTAGCTGAAATGGAGAAGTACCAATTGTCTGTTTCACTGTAATCCTATCTTCCCACAATGCATACTTCAACATCGAATCCCAAGACCTTTTGTTATGCTTCAGTAGTTTCTTGATGCTCTGAATGATGTTCTTATTGTAGGATTCAGCTTGACCATTGCCCTGAGGATAATAGGGAGTTGAGTGCTTCAGAATGATGCCATTTCTTTCACAAAAGGCCACCATTGCTTTAGATTTGAATGCCTTTGCATTGTCTGTTACTAATCTCTGTGGACAGCCAAACCGGCTCAAGATATTTTCTTCAATGAAATCCATGATTACCTTATCTGTAGCATTCCTTGTGGGGATGGATTCCACCCATTTTGTGAAAAAATCTGTTGCAGTCAGGATCCAATGATGCTGTCCTGAAGATACTGGATTAATTTCTCCAATAAAGTTCAGACCCCATTGCTGAAAAGGGGCATTGACTGTAATAGGTTTCAAAGGAAAAGACAATAATTTCTGCTTACCAGCAAATTTCTGACAAGGAATGCAAGCTCTTATCTGCTGGTAAACATCCGTGAACAAGGATGGACAATAATATCCAGCTCGTAAAATTTTGTATGCTGTTGATTTCCAATACTTATGCCCTCCACAGGCACCTTCATGGGATTCTGAGATCACTTCTCCTATTTCAGATTGGTCTAAACATCTGAGCAAGATACCCCCTGGATATTTCCAGAACAATTGACCTTCTACCAAACAATACTTGGTAGCTTTGAGTTTCAAAGATCTGGAAGCCTTCCTGTCCAAATGCTCAGGACATTGTAAAAACAACAGAAAATAGACTATGTCTGCATACCAGGTAGATGCTGAGTAGAAATCCATGATCTTCTCTTTCTTCAGAGCTGCTTGATCTTCTTCTTGAGTTATTTCTTCAACCATAACATACAATCCCAGAGCCTTACAATTTGATTCATCCAGCAGCTTGGATAAACCTTGTCCCTTGACCAGCTTAGTAGGCCTGATCTCAACATCATTCTCCATAATCTTTGCAATCCATCTGCCTCTCTTACCCTCACTATCAGGCTATGTTAAGACATCTTTTACTGCAGCATTTGGAACAAATGAAATAACTTTTGAATGCAAGACATAAATTCTGAAAAATTTTAAAGCCTTCACCAGAGCATAAGCCTGCTTTTCCAATATACTGTACTTCAGCTCAGAATATCTAAGAGTTTTACTGAAAAAGGCAATAGGCTACTCCAATCCTTCTTTGTTTTTCTGAAGTAAGACTGTTGCAATTGTGTCTTCTGATGCAAATGAAAAAGTAAGAAATTCTTTGGTGAAATCAGGACTTACCAACACAGGTGCTTCAGTAAGAGCCACCTTGATTTTCTCAAATGCATCCTTTGCCTCAACAGTCCACCTGACTTCCTGGTCCTTCTTCAGCATGGCTGTGATCTGTTTAATAGTCTCAGCAAAATTAGGAATGAACCACCGCAGAAAATTAATTTTTCCAATGAATGATTGAATATCCTTTTTACTCCTTGGTAAACTAATATTTAGTATAGCTTTCACTCTTTTAGGATCTATTCTGATGCCATCAGCAGACCCCAAGTGACCAAGTAGTTTACCCTCTTGCATAGCAAAATGTGATTTCTTGGGATTCAGGGATAGGCCAAATTTTCTGCATTTTTGGAAGGTCTGCCTTAAATGCTTCAAGTGTTCATCATCAGATTTTGAGAATACAGTAATATCATCCTGATATATAACCAAAAACTTATCTTTTTCTCCAACAAATGCAATGTCCATTGCTCTCTGAAATGTTGCTCCAGCATTCATCAAGCCAAAAGGCATCTTGTCATACATGAATGTCCCCCAGGGGGTTGTAAAGGCTATATTTTCCTTGTCATCAGGGTGCATGGAAATCTTATTGTACCCTGAGAAACCATCCACCATAGATATCCCCTGAGCTCTAACCACTTGCTGCAATACCTGTTCAATCTTAGGAAGAGGATAGTTGTCTTTTAATGATGATCTATTCAAATTTCTGAAGTCAACACATAATCTAATATCCCCATTCTTTTTTCTTACAGGAACCATATTAGCAACCCAGGAAGAGTATCTGAGAGGCACTATTATCTTTGCATCCAGCAGCTTCTTTACTTCCTTTTCAATCACAGGAAACAAAGCTGGATTGATCCTTCTTAGTTTCTGTCGAAAAGGTTTAACATTAGGCTTCAAAGGAACCTTATGCTGAATGATTGTTGTATCATAGGTTCGTAGTTCTTCATAAGACCAGGAAAACACATCTACATGTTCTTTCATAAGTTTGATGTATCTATTTCTTTGTTCAGCTGACAGAGATTTAGAAATTTTTACCATTTTTGGATGTTCAGCAGAACCAATATTGTAGTCCACTACATTGTTTTCTGAAGATTGAACCACTGGATTTGAAGGTGTATCATCCTTGGTAAATATTATTTCTAAAGGTACTAAACCTTTTTGGATGAAGTTTCTCTTCAACTCAATAATTTTATGACCTGCTATCTCATTTTCAGCAAACTCATTTTCAGCAGACTCATCTTCAGCAAACTCATCTAATTGTTCATCCGCTTCATCTTCTTCTTGATCAATTTGGGCATTAGTAAACTCATCTATAAGCTCAAGAAATTTTTTGATTTCAATGTCATCTTCAAATACCCTCCAATGCTTCACATTATCCGGCACACATGGTCTGTACCTCACTTCTATGGGATACCTTAGCTGAGTGGTTTTAGGAATTCTGAAGTGTGTGGCAGCCAAAGCTAATGAATCTACAGTCTCATTATGATTCCTTGGAATATGAGAGATATTAAATGCTACAAAATAATTTTCAAGCATATCCCATACCTCATTCCGGTATACTTTCAGAAAACCCTGCTTTACTTGATAGTTGTTCTTCACCTGTTGAACAACCAACTCGGAGTCGCCAAATGCAGCAATTTGCTGAATGCCTAAGTCTTTAGTAGCTTTCAGTCCCAGTAGCAGAGCTTCATACTCAACAGTATTGTTAGTGGTAACAAAATCCAGCTTATACATGAGTTTCACTGTCTCACCTCCAGGAGAAATGAGTAGGACTCCAGCTCCAGCACCCTCTTTGCACGAAGATCCATCAAAGTACAACTGCCACAGTGCATCTTCTTCCTCTCTGCTCTGTTTTATTGGCTGATCTTTTTCCACTTGTAACAGACCAGCAGAATTATCCTCATCACTGAAATTTAACATGCAAGTTCCCAAGTCTTTGTCAACAGCATATAAAGGATGATTAGTGGGGTTTTTGTCATCCGTCACTATGTAAGCAAACTGCAGCTCTCTGTATAATCTTCTATTTTCTCCACCAAACACAAGAATGGTGGCATAAGAGAGATCCATCTGTAAGGTTCCCCCAACCTTCTTAGCCCATGACCTGGAAAGGAGTAAGCCAAACTTTGGTGTAATGTCAGCTACTACAACATCCATTATCACACTTTTCATAGGCAACTAAGCTAAGATGACAACCATATCTTTAATTAATCCTAAACACTTCACAGCTCGGGAGTTAAAGGCATATAGATCATGGTAAGGTTTGGTGATACTGAGGCCCAAGGCTTCCATTACAGCTTTTGGCATCAAATTGTGGGAGGCTCCTGAATCTAAAAGACAATTGTGAATCATTTGGTCATGGATAGTCAAGGTGACATAAAAGGGAGGAGAAGCACCAGTCTCATTTTCAGTCTTTTCAGCCAGAGCTGATCCAATAAATATTCTTGGGCTTTCTTCCTGCAAGTTAACTGTATCTGAAACAGGCTGATTACTGGGTACATTCATCACTTTCAGAATTGTTTCTTTATATGATGGATTCTTTATTAACTCAGTCAAAGGTACAGGAATCTTTAATTTCCCTAGTTCATTCTCCAAACTAAAATTTTGGACATATTTGTTTACCTATTCAATTTCAACATTCTTCTTTGATTTTTCTGCATATTGCTTCTTCTCTATGACAGGATCAAGTACTTGTTTAGCAGGAACAGGTGCAGCAGGAACAGCTGCCTTCTTCTTTGGGGCTTGGACCACTTGTTTTGGGCCTGATCTGAGATTTATGGTCTTCTTAGGTCCATTCTGATGGACAGCAGCAGTTACAGCAGTATTTTCCAAGCCTAAATCATCTTCAGTTTCAAACATATCAGCATCATAATATTCTGAATTTAGAAAATCTTCTTCAGTAACAAAACCTGTAGACAATCCATATCCAAAGTGATTCATATCCTGATCAGTCTCAGTCTCTTCAAAGAGCAGCTGTTCATCAACTTCTTCTTCATCAGCTACATTATTTTGAAGAGGTGGGGACACTCTTTGATCCTCATTCTCTCTCCTTTCTCGCTGAATATCATTGTTCCTGCGCTCTCTTGGTATAAATCTGGGAGAAAATTGCCTTCTAAACTGATTTTGGTTATTTGGATTCCTTTCAGCTTCTGGAGCAGGTTTGCCAGCGTTCTTTTCAAGCTCTAGTTTATTCAGTTTGGTAGTAAGAATCTTTACCATCTTTGCCATCTCATCTATCTTGGCTTCAGCAGACTGAGGAGCAGCACTTGATGAAACAGCTTCCTTCTTTCCTTTCCTTTCATAAAGTTGTTGGGCTATTTCTTTCTTAAGTCTGTTTGAAGCCAGCAAATTAGACTCTACCTCCAATGCTGCATCTTGCATGTTTAGCAAGGTGATAGGTCTTATTTCTCTCAGCAATAGAGAAAATTCATGATCAAAGTCATTTTCATAGGTAAGTTTAGCTGATGTTTTAGTAGGCTTAATTTCTGCTGGAATTTTACTATACATTTTGTTAAACCTTTTGGAAAAATCTGCAACAGTCTCTTCCTTTTTCCTTCTGAGAGCTCCAAACTCAGTTATATAATAGGTATAGTCTTTTGTGTCTCCCCATTGCCTCATGAAAAGATCACGGAGCTCTTCAATTATAGTGATTGAGTTGGCAGGAAACTCTCTGAACCACTTCCTTACATCCCCATCAAGGCTCTGAACAAATACCCTCATCCATACATCTTTAATCTCAATGTTTTGATTGTCAGCATAACTGAGGAAAGCCTCCCAATGTTCCTCAGCAGTGGTATCCCCCTGGCCATTGAACCTAGGCATATATTTCTGGTAATCACCTGTAGGCAAAGCATGTAAAGGCTGAGGTAAGACTAAGGGTGCATACCTGGCTGCAACCATGCGGTCCATCATATCCATGGGAGGGTTTTGGGATGCCATTTTTGTACTGATAGGTTTTGAAGATGAGGAATCTTGACTGAAACTTGTTTGAAAAGGGCTCTTTCCTACTTTCAGCTGAAAGAGAGGTATTTTACCAGGAGAAGCAGTCTTGGCTTTCAAAAAGGTTTGAGGATTAGTAAAAACTTGAAAAGTGCTCTCAGGGATGGTAGGTTTTATCCAAGGTAAGGTTTCAGCTGAATGTAATGAAACACCCAACTAGTCAGGGTCACAGGAGGCTGGTAAAGATTGAGACCTTCTGAGTTTCCTTGCTATTTTTAAGATCTGTTTAGGGTCTGTCACGCCCAATTGCAATGGAGAAGTAGGTCTGTTTCTGGTTCCAATTCCTCTAGAATCCACTGTGACAACTTGGTGAAAAATAGCCTTCAAAGTGCTGGTTTAAGTTCACCTCTTAAACCAGGAAAATTGATAAGTATCCCAGGGAAGATATGCTTCAGCTTCTTCCTCGGCAATGGCGCCAAAGATGTCTGTGCCAGAAATTGTTTCTAAGGCCAGAGAAACAAGCCAACACACACTCAAGATAAAATTCAATAAAACAGACTAAGTTTAGGGTTTTTGGTATGATTTAATGGTTGTAAGCTTTGGGAACAATTAGGGAATACATTCATAAGCAAAGCAATAACTAAATCATAAACAAATGATGATAAAGATGAATAATATATCACACAAGATACAACAGAAACACTATGCTGAGGTTCATACATAAAAGACAAGCATTACCAGCAAATACATATTAACCAATAATGAATTTATCAATTAAGAAACTAAACAAGTTCAATAATGAAGCCAACACAGAAAACTGAAGGGGAAAAAGCCATATATCTCATAATTTCATCAGCAAATGCTTACAAGAGTCACAATACTTAGCTCTGAACAAATCTGAAGACAAAAGCAATCTGAAGACCTCCTGTAGCTCCCAAAAATCAGAACCCTCTCAATGACTTTCTAACCTTTCTAAATAGTGTTTCTTTACAAAATCAGTTAGGTATCAAAAACCCTAACTCTCCTCAACTACTCGATAGGGTAAAGTAAAGTTTAAAATATTACAAAATGTGAAATTTACCAAAAATAGTAAATCACTTAACTAATGAGCTTCTCAAAAAGATAACTAATAACTAATTGAACAACTCTCTTATAGATATTTTGTTGCCTCAGCCAACAATGCAATACCATCTAGCGCTTGAGCTTTCCCCTTAGTCTTCTTTTTCTCCTGCTCCATATTAGTTATCCTTTTGGTGAGCTTCTTGTTTTCCTGCTACAAGTTCTTTACTGTGTTTTCCAACTCTGTACAGTGCATGTCAGTAGTTATTTTTCTATTGAGAACCTCTTTGGATACTTCTGTCAGCTCCTGGAAATGATTGTTGACATCCTGTAGTTCTCCTATAAGCCCTCTGTTAACCTTCATTAACCCATCATTGACATCTTCCAAGTATTTCATCTGTTGTTTATACTGTTGAGTAATTTTCTGCAAGCGTTCTTTATCTATGTCAACTGATCTTCCTGTCATGCACTCTTGTTCAAAACTAGGGATCTCAGGTATGTTGGCTTCCTTTATTAACAAGTATGCAAAATCAGCAGGAATACTAGGGTCTTTCAGAATACCTGCTTCCCTATGTATAAGCTCGTCTTCTTCTTCCCATTCTTGATCTTCAACAGGAGATACTTTAGCTTTTTCTTCCTGCTGTTGCTTCAAAAGTTTATTTTTTATTTCAATAATTATGGCAGACAATTCATACTTAGGCTGCCTTAACTCTTTTACATACTGTGACAATCCTTTTAACTTTGCAGGCTAAGAAGAAGATGGTTTAGCAACTGATTTGCCTTTGTTTTTACTGTCCATTTTACCAATTTCTGTCTCTTCATTTGAGGTAGTATCAATCAAGACAGTCTCTTGTTTGGAATCCAATTTGGGATTAAGTAACCTCTTCATATTCCATCTTAGTTTATTTGTTGGCCTAGTTTTAGGCCTCCAATATGGGGTTACAGTCCTTTTCTTCTTCTTATTAGGTTTGGCTGCTTTGATCTCTGAAATAAGGAATTCTCCATAGGTTTCATGCTTGTCTTCTGCTTTATCAATGGGCTGATCTTCTTCTAGTAAATATCCCTCATCATCTGAGAGAATGGTGAGTGGACTTCTTTGTTGAGTTTGAAAATCATCTTCAGGCATATCAACCTTTTCTATGATAGCAATTCTAGCTTCCTTGGAAACTACTGCTGGTCTCAACTGTTTCCTAGGCTGTAATTCATCTTCTGAAAATAGTGAATATCTACTTGCAGTACCAACTGAAAACACCTTGAGTTTACTGTCAGCCTCCACATGCTCTGCTGCCTTCTCAAATTCAACCTCCTTCTCTGCAGGTTTAGTTTTCAGACTTAATTTTCTTATCATCACCTTCCCTTTGTCTGTTTGGCTCTTAGGCTGCTGATTTTCCTATTTGAGCTGAAAACCTGACCAGAAAAGAAAAAAGTCCCAAGTTTTACCTTCATGCTGCAACACAGTGCTAATAATCAACTTAATTAGCCCATGATGAAAGATGGACCGAGAGGAATGGTCCATATGCCCTTTTACCCTGCTAGCCATTTTCTACAAGCTTTTGAAAAAGAAAAATGGAAGGTTCATCTTGGACACCCCCACTATATGTTGCAGAAATCTGAAGTGATACTTAAATACAAAAGCATACCTTCCCTCACAAGTAATATAACTCTGCAAAATTCTTATTGGTTCAACCCATTCCTTTCTGAAATTTTGAATAAGGATGCCTTTACTCCAGTCTGGGTTGACATCTGGTAAGAGGTATCTATGAGGATCAAAGGCAAAAGTCAATTTTTTAAACCACGGTTCACCCTCATTCTTAATCCCTATGGCCTCTGCAATCAGCTCTACTGTCAACTTGAATTTAAGGGTATCAAAGGTCACCATGTCATCCTTCAAGCATTGAGCAAACTTCCAAGACACTTCAGCATTATACCCATCTATCTTCTTGAAAAAATCCATCCAACCAGCCTGTTGGAACAACTCAACACATCCAGGGAGCTTTTCAATCCAAGTTATATCAGTGGGTTCAGCCCTGTTCACTTTACCACTCTTACCACTCTTTCCCATTTTTTCATAAAAAACTGGAAGCTGTATGACTTCAGTAGATGATCTATAAACTGATTTTCTGCTTCTCGAGCCTCTTAACAACTCCCTACAATTTTCTTGACAGACCTATTTGGTTTTTTCAAAAAGCAAAATAAATCTTCCCAGTAGGTGGAAGGACTCAGATCACTGAGGGTTCAATGTTGTTCATCAAGATTGTGAGTGAAATTTAACCATTAATGAGACTGTCATAAAAGCAATAGACCATTGTCCATCTTCAAAATACATAATAAACCAAAGTGTCTAAATGTTTTAGGTCACAGGCTGCTGAAATTCCTCATTGCACTGTTAAGGAAACTAGATATCATGTACATTGTCCATTCAGATATGAGACTCTCCTTAATGTTTTCTTAATACAAACTGAGTTTTATCACAGAAAATAGAACTTGGATCATTTGAAGTATTCAAATTCTTCAGTACAACTGAGGACTGTCACTCAATGTAGTTGTTCTAATGACTTTCTATTTCCAGCATGTATTCCTAACCCTGTGTATCAATACCAACATCAATCCTCGAACCCCTTTTGGTATCACATATCAATAATTTCCTCACAGTTAAGACTTTGCAAATGTGATATCAATCACTGGCTTCTCAGATTAACTGGAGACTACTTGTGTGTTGGTTGAACAAAACACAACATTCTGCAATATATTCAAATTATGCTTCCTGTAGCCTTAGTATCGAAAATGACACTAGGTTTCCCTGCAATCTTAGTCAGTCAACTCATTTATCCCACTGCGTATAAGTATCAGAGCTTTTGGTGCAATTTATGTGCTAAAACATACACAGTTTTCAACCCAGACTATTTCGAACTTCAACAATGAACAGTTCAACATAGAGCTATTTTTTAGTGCTCCATTCAACAGAACCTCTCAGAATGGTTTAGGCAGTTGTTTCTTTGGTTAAAATCTCATTTAAAAGCATAATTCATCATTTCTCTTAATCAATTTTGCTGGAAAGAACCCCATCAAAAAAGCCCTAAATTTAGAGACATTTTTGGGTGACCGCGAAATACCTGCTTAATGCTCCACTATAGCTGCTTTAAATCTGACTCCGAGCTGTTTAACGGCTGAACAGGTGTCTTGATATGTTTGATTTGATTATATATGTCAGGATAAAGAAGCCCTAACCTCCGGGTGACCTTCATAAACCTCAACCGAGCTCTGCAACATCATTTCTGAGATTTGGGCCTAAAACACTGGTGCACTACAAGTTTTCAATCCCAAAATAGAGATAGGTATTAAGTGTCTTCTCAACAAAGTCGGTTTAAATGACCAACTGTCACGCTGAACTGCATTCGGAGCAATGATGAGTACGATTTTCCTCATGATATGAAACTGCCAATTCTCATGATGATCCCTGTGTTCACACGTAGCGAACAACTCACAGCATGTGATTAGACACTCACCGTTTGAAATCATGGCAAAATTTTGCTAGAAAACCGGAAAAAATGAAGGTCGCGATATTCTTGTAGCACGCCTTCATTATTTTTTCTCCCTTGCGCTACAAGAATAATGTCAACAGTATTTTATCGTTGTTTTACAGCTTTTAGGCATTTTGCATGAAGTTTTAAAAGCTGCTTGGGTAATAGCTATGCTCAAAGTATGCTTTGTGAATCCACCATTTGATATAATGACTTTTTGAAACCTTTTAACAAAAAACAAAACTTATGGCTTAAAACTACAAAATTTCAAAAGCAAGCTCAAAACTTCATATAAACACTAAAAAAATGTCCTAAAAGAGGGAAAATTCAAAATAAAGTAAATGAAGAACTTGAAAGAAAATGCAAATCGAACCAAATTTAAAGAAACAAATTACTGACTTAACATCTGGCTCCAGCTACAGGATGAAGACCTCCCTGCGAGGCTTCAAGAACCTGTAGACCAGTGCCTTCTGTCTGCTAACCTATCTACCTGTCTGCAAAAATTCCATTGGGATATGGATTCTTATTATGATTCACTCACCGGTATGTACAATGATCAGTGAAAATCCCCTTACTAACTGTAAAAATGCTTGAGGAATCGCCCATTAACAGGGCTGGACAACTCCTCACCTTCCAAGGACTGCAAGATAAAAGTATTATTTTCCAAAACTTTTGATATCAGAAAAGGGCCAAACCAAAGATTGTCAAACTTACCATGATTACCCTTTTGCTCCTTTCTTGCATCCCACCTTAGAACTATCTCACCTACTGAGAAAGTATTTTCTTTAGTATTCCTGTCAAACCTGTTTTTAATCTTGGCTCTGTACAGCTGCGCTTTTCCCTCTACTTTCTCTCTATTTTGCTGTAACTCTATCATTTCAAAGATTCTCCTCTGCATATCATTCGGTTCCTCTTGAGAATTCTGGAGGAATTTCATCACTGGAATCCCCAATTGAACAGGGAAAATTGCCTCAGTACCATAAACTAGCTGAAATGGAGAAGTACCAATTGCCTGTTTCACTGTAATCCTATCTGCCCACAATGCATACTTCAACATCGAATCCCAAGACCTTTCGTTATGCTTCAGCAGTTTCTTGATGCTCTGAATGATGTTCTTGTTGGAGGATTCAGCTTGACCATTGCCCTGAGGATAATACGGAGTTGAGTGCTTCAGAATGATGCCATTTCTTTCACAAAAGGCCACCATTGCCTTGGATTTGAATGCCTTTGCATTGTCTGTTACTAATCTCTATGGACAGCCAAACCGGCTCAAGTTATTTTCTTCAATGAAATCCATGATTACCTTATCTGTAGCATTCCTTGTGGGAATCTCTTCCACCCATTTTGTGAAAAAATATGTTGCAGTCAGGATCTAATGATGCTGTCCTAAAGATGCTGGATTAATTTCTCCAATAAAGTCCAGACCCCATTGTTGAAAAGGGGCATTGACTGCAATAGGTTTCAAAGGAAAAGACAATAATTTATGCTTACCAGCAAATTTATGAGAAGGAATGCAAGCTCTTACCTGCTGGTAAACATCCGTGAACAAGGATGGCCAATAATATCCAGCTCGTAAAATTTTGTATGCTGTTGCTTTCCAATACTTATGCCCTCCAAAGGCACCTTCATGGGATTCTGAGATCACTTCTCCTATTTCAGATTGGTCCAAACATCTGAGCAAGATACCCCCTGGATCTTTCCAGAACAATTGACCTTCTACCAAACAATACTTGGTAGCTTTGAGTTTCAAATATCTAGCAGCCTTCCTGTCCAAATGCTCAGGACATTGTAAAAACAACAGAAAATAGACTATGTCTGCATACCAGGTAGATGCTGAGTAGAAATCCATGATCTTCTCTTTCTTCAGAGCTTCTTGATCTTCTTCTTGAGTTATTTCTTCAACCATAACATACAATCCCAGAGCCTGACAATTTGATTCAGCCAGAAGCTTGGCTAAACCTTGTCCCTTGACCAACTTAGTAGGCCTGATCTCAACATCATACTCCATAATCTTTGCAATCCATTTGTTCTCTATGTCTTCTATCATGGATTTTGAGATCCATATTATAGACCTCTCACACTTTGTGCATGCCTCTCTCCTTGATGGTGCACAACCCAGTGACTTCCAGGATGTTTGCTTAGCCAAATCAAGTCCTTCTAGTGTTTTTCCACTTACCATACTTGATCCCATGTGCTTCTGCAGCTCCTCCTTTGTTCTTGGCACTCAGTCTCAGAGCCTCCTTGAATATTTTGAACATCACTAGCTTTCCTCCTTACATTCTTCTACCATAGAGGTTTCTTTACCAGTATATTCCCATGATTCTACTGTTGTGCTTATATGTGATCTCTTGGATTATTTCAAAGCTAGATCAACCCATGGAGCCCATGCATTCGCACTCTTTGATGCCATGCCTTCTATATGTTCCTACATGATCACTTCCACACATCCTCTCTGTGTAAATGAAGATGGAGACATGATACACTCGCTTGGAAAGTTATTTCACCTATCTAGAGCTCATTTCATCTCTACTAGTTCGAACTTCAAGTCATCTCATCATCTTGGAGCTGATTACAAGTCTCAAGATACTTCAGTATTGCCTTCACATCATTGGATTTCAAATGTTCTACATGGTCCTAGTTTCCATCCTGCAGTTGTCCTTAATCTAGGTCATCAAATTTATCTTCTTCTCGAGAAGAATATTCCTCCAGACATTAGCATTTAGTTTGGAGCAGCAGCAATGCCAACAGTTCAACATTTTTGGTATTGCTTTTCATGTCCTTTCTTGAGGGAGGATTTTCCCCTTGAGGTTTTGCCTCTTTCCTCATTTCTTTGGACAAGATAAATTATAAAAGGGTGACCATAGCTTTATTGCTGGGCCCTATATGCATATATATTTCTGATTAGTTCAGGAATATCATCATAAAGTTAGGCTTAAAGGGGGGTGTTGGAATATAATAAACCCACTCATAAAATAATTAATCATTATTTGATTAATTTCCTACCCACTAGCTTAGATAGTTGGCATCCACTTGCACCTTAGAGTCAACACTTGCCATATATATCCTAGGAATGATTTATTTCTGATTCTGGGTTGATCTTGACCACTTTATGGCCATCCAAAATTTGTAACTGCGGTTTACAGCAGAATCTACTTTATTCTGCTTTTTCTGCTTTATCCTACTTTTCTATGGAAAAGGTAAAGCTAGTCAATTAGGAAACTGACAGCTTTTCTTGCCAACCCATCCTCCATTATTTTCTCTCCATATTCTAGGATTAGCAAGTCTTTCCTTCACTCATCATCACTCACACATGCTATTGCTAATTCATGAGGTGCTTGGTAGATTGGTAAAGTGCTTTAGTCAACTATGGGGTTTATCATAATTAGTAAGCCTGCTTTATGAGCTAGCTTGAGTTGTCTTCATGCAACTCCTTTTTCCTTTATAAGGATGTATTACCTATGTAATAATATCAATTATCATTTATTGATCATTCATTAATGTGTGTTCATTAATTCTTCTTCTTCTCTCCTTATCCTAATTCTCTACAATTATATGTGAGGTTAATTGTGTGCCTAGACCCTTAGCCAATTTATGAAATTCCTTATGCCATCAAGGCTTCAGAATTTCTACACATTCTCCTTCTCGGCTCCAAACTATGTAATTGTAGGTATTAAGATTTACCCTGCACTCTTTTCTTTAGATGCATTTTTAGATAAGGTTTTAACACAATGAATAAATTTCTAATTAACGAAAATGGATTTGGACTTGCAGTTACAGTCACGGCTTCAGATTTGAAGGAAAACCTCTCCAGCGTTGGTTAACTTTGTGGCCTGCAAACAGGTAAGCCCTGGTCTTGTCATGGCATCTCCCTACTTGCAATTGGTTTTTTGAAGGAGTTTATAGTTGAAGGGAAGCATGGATTCATTTCCTTCAATGGTTTAAATGTTTAGTTTTTGTTATTACCCAGTTTTTATTTTTAAAACCCTTGCGATGTTCGTTGGGTAGCTCTGTCTCTTAAGCCGTGATATGTATGTAGTTTTTGGTTATGTAAAAGAGATTTCAGCCTTACGGCTTGATAATATAATATTGTGGTTTTAAATTATAAGTATCTTCATGTACTCGGGGTTTTAAAAGACTTCTGTCTCATTTATTCTAGTTTGTTCTATTCAATATTTTTAAAAGATAATAATGTAAAAAGGGTTTTCTTCTTCATCTGTCAGTAATGTGACTTATTGTTAATAATAAATATTTATAAGTAATTAGTTTTAAGGTGAAGACTGTGGAGTAGTTTAAATGTAAAATTTATAAGTTTTTACATTACCAGTCTAGCAATTATATTGGTCAGGGTTTAATGGAAAGGACCCTTGTGTAAATGTTTTCTTATATATTTATTATTTGAGCTCTGTTTTCGTTTGTTTCAGTTTTGCTTTTACATGTGGATTGTTGTTTCATTAACTGTCAATGAAGTATTTAATTTACTGATAAAAGATTTATAAATACATTTTATTTTCAAGAATAAGAGTGTAGTCAGTCTAATACATAGTTTATAGTTTACTTGTTATTTTTAATTCTTAATTAGCAATGTAACTGGATGTATTTTATACATGATTAATTTGTATGTGAAAAGAATGGTCAAAGGGTTTTCGTCCCTTATTTCATTTATTATTTATTTATAAATTTATTTTTATTTACTACTCTATAAGCTATATTGATTTAGAGCTCTGTAGAGAAAAGAATGTTAACTCTAGAACTCTGATTATTTTGCATAAATGAAGGGTTATAAACAAAACCCTAATCTAGTTTTAATAAGTAATAGTTTAAGATTAAGTTAATTTTTCAAGAACTGTTTAGTCATTAACTTGTCTATATATTTTCTCATCTATTAGTTATTATCTTCTATAAATTTGTATTTCTTAACAGTATACTAATACTGTGGTACTAGTGTATATTACTATTTCTTTCACCTGTATTTTCGTCTAGATAGACTAAATTAAACAGTAAATAAAAACAACCCACAACACTACTTTTTCATTGAATTTGAAACATTGAAATAAATTTACTTTTAATACCTAGAGATACAAAATCATCTCTACTTTTTTCATTTATTTAAAAACATTCTAATTGTGCTAGAGTACGACCTAGTTTCCAGGTGTGGAAAAACACACCTTAGAAATTTAATTTCTATCTACTTCAGTCAATAGATATCCATTCCATTTCTGCTAAATCTATAATTCTTACAACATCTAACATTTCACAATTTCTTTTCATTTCTAAACCTAAACATTTAACATGCATGTAGTAGATAACCTAGGATTCAGTTAAGTAAGACAGTAAAAATAAAATAGAACCTGTTGAGGACAAGACAGAAACATCTTTAGGAGGTCATTCCTCCCTACCAATCTTCTAGAGAGTGCTCAAACAACATTTCCTCAGGAGCCCCAATCCTATTCCTGGTCTTCTTGGCTGAGAACTGGGTGGAGAATGCAACTGTAGAAACCTCTTTCGCCTAACTAATTCAAATAACTCAGTAAAATAATCTTCTCTCAGTAGTATGATCTTCAACTTAAAAGATACACTAGATCAATCTCATCAGTTATTCCCTCAAACACTTTCCAAATTCCCTTCCATTGAATTTCTCTGAAGTAAATTCATTCACCCTGAATGATCACTTCTCTAGAATGAGCAGCCTCAGCTCTCTTCAATGGGAAATTTTATAGAAATGCCTAGGTCTTCTGGGTCAGTTTTCATGAGCCACCTGCTCTGATGCCACTTTCTTGGGGAATCATGAACACAACTATAGGGAGGTTTCCACCTGCAATAGTTGGAAGTGGTTTGAGGATGCTGCCACATGTCAGTTTGCTCTCCACCTAGTCTCCTCCACCAATTTGACCAGTAAACACTCTTTTAACATCTCTCCTAAGCTGTTGTCTCCTCACTTATTTATTTATAAATAAAATATTCTGAATTTACATTAAATATTCTTGACCCCACTGGTCATCAATTACAACTTAGCATAAAATTTAACATATTGTTCCTCAAATAATATAAAATTGTTTTTTCAAAATTGGGGCATGTGACACATGCTCTTATCCATAAATAGAGATCGACCTCTCCATTCGACCATCGATCTGAGTGGATCCTACCATCTCTTCATGAATCGGGACCCTGACGTTGTCCATGCTAGTAATGATTGCAAAAAGAACCTCAACCGTAGATCTATTCCCTTCTTTGTCGTGACTATTGATATCTGCATCCGGTACCACCTTTTGTGATATGGAATTGTGACTTTATCTGCACAAGTATGGCTTGTGAAATCAGTTGTGGCTGTAGATCTACTCATGCTCTCATCTCCACCATTAGATATTTATGTTCTTTAACCTATTTCGTGATTTGGGAATGTTCCTTCTATCGAGCATGTTGGCTCAGTGAAACCGTTTCGGGCCGTCGATTGGGCTTCGCCTTGATATCGACCTTTCATTGCTCTCCCATTTTAATAGACTCCGCAAATGCCAAACTTAACCATTCCCTCGCGTCTTTTGGACAAAACCACGCTCTATCATCGCTCTTCTTCCTTGTGATCCCGGATCATTGGTCTACGATGCCTTTCTCTATCATCTTCGTTGCTGCATTTCTTCACCTCTGGAGGAATATACCACCATAGATAGAGCTTTCTTCTTCATCTGACTATCTAAAATGATGGAAAACATACCTTTGATATCTGAAGGGAGTTCATATAATTTTCTAATGAGTAGGATCCTTTGAACTTTGTCAGGCCCATAAATCAACTGTTGCAAACGGAGTGTTAACAGTTGGCTCCACGAGGGATGTTATCCTCCCAGCGAGGTAGCAAAGAACCCCCATAGAACAAGTGCCAAATCCATTGGGTCGTCCCCAATATTTCCTTTGAAACCTTCCTTTTTCTCTAAGCTACCACTTTAGCAAATTTATGTCACTCTACAAACTATGCTTTTAGCCATACTCTGAAACTGAGAACAGTTGTGATTGCAAACCTGTGCTTACAACTGATAATGAAAAAAAACTAAATAGTAATGAAGGAAATGCTCGATGATTACCGAGCTTATTTGTTCCTGCAAACCTGTGCTTACAACTGATAATGAAAAAAAACTAAATAGTAATGAAGGAAATGCTCGATGATTACCGAGCTTATTTGTTCCTACCTACTCTACCTAACTTAGTGCATAAGCCCGATTAAGTGAAATCAGACTTCCAATGAAGCCAATCAAACAACTTGCCTAATTGTTATGTTTCCTTTTCATGCTTCATGAACAGGAAGGAAATAACAAATAAACTGATCTTTACAGTAGAGAAGTGACCAGTTATTACCATTACCAAGCCTCTCCATGTACTTTTCTATGGGGCCATAGAAAGCATGGCAATCTCTGGTATATTTTGTCATTTGTTCATTGGAAAGATGTCCAAAACTTCCTTTCTCCTATGAGCTGTCAGGATGATACTTGAAATATTTTAGAAAAGGGCCCATAGAATCGTCCTCCCATGAAACATCCACCCTTTTGCTCAAAATTTCTGAAACTAAAGCTTCATCTTCTTCATATTCCTCAGCATGGATGTCCTCTTTTTCTTCGATGGGATGGAGTAAGCACATTCCTCTTTTATGGGGTGATATTTCTAAAGGAAGAAAATTAAAAATTGTATTTATTTGAGGACTTCTTCCTCCTTCTTCGTGACTCAACACCTCACCACAAACTCCCGACATATCAGTAGATGGAGAGGGGTTGCATGACTATTCCTCTTCATCATATTCTTTTCCATATAAGTTTCTAGAAGGAACCATCTCCTCTAACTTATGTTTCTACTTAGAGGATTTAATCATGTGTCGTATTAATTCAAAAGAGGAATAATACAAGGGTAGGCTGTCACCTTCAGTACATTTACCATCATTTCCTATCTTAACTTTCTGACTTTGAATTGCAACTTGATTGTCTCCATTAGTAGACCTTGGTTCTATAACTGGCTCTTCAGGTATAGCCTCCTCATACTCATCATACACAGGTACACCGAAATCCATTTTAAAACCGTCACCAGTGGACGCAGTGCTAAGTAGATTACAATCTTTAGAAAACAGGCCTGCAGAACCATATGCTTCTATATCGAGCTAATCATCTTCTTGCCTAGCCAGGGAAATATTTAGCTGAATGGGGACTTTCCCATTCTACTTGTAGGGTCCAACCAATTTTAATGTATCTTTTATTTCACCACCATTTCCTTGTCCTAACAATTTTTTGGACATCTGAAGGTTTTCCTCAACCTCTAAACAATCAGTAAACATATGTTGCAGAGTGGTTGATCTTCATTCCAAAAGCAGTAAGGATAGTTTAGGAGGAAAGGTGGCTGCATAATAGATCTTAGCAGCGTTCTCAAGAGGTTGGAATTCCTTGGGCATGTTATAATAAAATCTTGCAAATCTTCTATTAAAACTAGATATGGCCTCACTCTCATGCTTTTTCAAGGAATAACATTTTGAAAATATTTGATCCAATGGCCTTCTCCTACCCCAGAACTTTAAAAAGATGCAAGAAAACTCTTCCCAAGTATTGATGGAATTAGGCTGCAAGTGTTTGAACCATTCTTTAGCATTTCCTTGCAACGACTGGGCAAAAGTCCTCATACAAACATCATCATGTTCTATCTCAAAAAGGTCAGAGAAATGTTCAAATGCTTGTAAATGTTTCTCAGTAGTGAAGTCTTTGGATTCTCCATCAAATTTGGGGAGGCACTTGTAATGTTTCGCAGGAAAATCATGGAGGATAGGAGGCAATTGTAGTGGTTTGTACCGGCTTGGAAGACTAGGAGAGGTCATGTTAGGTGCAATAGATACACTATTAACTGAGGTTTCATGAGGTTCATAGGGGTGACCTTTAACATCATGAGATTCAGGAGAAAAATGTTGGACAAAATCAAATGTAGAAGATGGTGCAATGCTTTTGGTTTGTAAAGAAGGATAAACATGAATATATTCATAGCTCTGTTCCAAACGAATTGAACCATAGAAGGCCGTTTTGATAAATTTAGGAAAGGATAGGAACAAACTTACAAGACAAGACAAGGCATCTTGGAATAAATGTAAACTCAAGTATATTAACATTTCACCATGCATTTTTGGGCCTTACAAGGAGTCCATTCTCCCTGGTGGAGCCTGTTAGTTTTTCTGACAATTTGATTTCTGAGTCATACCACCAGCGGAGTCGCTGAAGTCTGAATCCTTCAAGAGTGGATTCGCGAGGTGAAAATTGCTCAACCTTCTTGATGTCTGATCATTGTTCACCATCAACAACCAGATATAAAACTATCTCGCTCTTCCTAGTGATGATCTTCAATCTCGTCCCTGACAATGACGCCAGTTTGTTAGTGCCAGGATTGAGCCCATAAGTTGGGCGGAAAAGGGTTCTCTCCCAAGCAACAACAGAACCACTTTAGACTGTGCCCATGGCATTGCATAGTCAGAGAGGGATCTCTCGCTTATTTTCAGGTTTACTTCATGTGGGATATTCAATCAATAATGCTCAGGAGGCCAGGCTCCTTAATGGAGTGGGTGCGTTAATGTAAGATGTAGATGGGACTATCAGAGTAAGGGACCATTGGAAATGGAATCGAAGGTCCGGGTAGGGAAAATTTTGCAGGAGGTAAAGAATGGCGTGAATTTACAAACAAACGTAAGATAGCCATTGATCTTGCAATCAGGATATTTTTAGCAAGTGATTAGTAGATGAGAGGGAACAGTCCATCATGCAGAGCACCAACAAGATGAAGTCTGCATAAATTTAGAAGAAAAATTAAATGAATATCTATAACAACAGATGGATCATAGCATGTATGAATTCTAAACTTTTATACACTCATTTCAGACATGAAAGAAATTAACAAACTGGAATGAAGACGAGAGGAACATTTCACACAAAGATATTACATATTAAAAGAAGCAACGACATAGGAATATCTGTCTTGAAATAAAATCCTTCCTCTACAAATTTATTCATAACATGGAAACCATAGACTAATTACAATGGAGAGCTTCAACCCTTGAAAGTTTCCCAACCAACCCCTATCTCCCTCTATCGGGAGTGTATTTATACTATTTTGGTGCTGAGATTACTCTACTAAACAAACCTAAAAAAAAATTCCAGTCACCATCAAACATTAACAGTATAGAGATTGGAACTATCGCCACAAATTACAAATATTCATAAACATTATGGAGCAAGTGCCGCATGGTAATGTAAACTAACAGCGCAACGCTTTCTTCATCCTAGTTACGTGAAAGCGATATCCATGTTTCCTGTTGATGATCTGTTGGCAACTTATCCTCTCTTGATACAACAAGAAGCTTTAGATTGTGGCGTTCTCTTATCCATCGATCGAGATTGACCTCTCCATGCGACCATCGATCTGAGTGGGTCCTACCACCTCTTCATGAATCGGGACCCTGACATTGTCCACACTAGTTCTTATCGTGAAAAGAACCTTGATGATATATCTATTCCATTCTTTGTCGTGACCTTTGATATCTACATCCGATACCACTTTTCACGATATGGAACTACGACTTTATCCGCACAAGCATGGCTTGCGAAATCAAATGTGGGCGTATATCTGCCCATGCTCTCATCTCCACTATTAGATATTTATGTCCTTTAACCTATTTCGTGATTTGGGAATGTTCCTTCTATCGAGCATGTTGGCTCAGCGAAACTGTTTCAGACCATCGATCGAGCTTCACCTTGATCGCAGCCTTTCATTTCTTTCCCAATTTAATAGACTCCGTGAATGCCAAACTTGACCATTCCCTCGCATCTTTTGGCCAAAAACACACTCTATCGTCTCTCTTCTTCATTGTGATCCTAGATCATTGGTCTATGACACCTTTATCTATCATCTTCACTACTACATGTCTTCACCTCTAGAGGAATCTACCACTATAGATCGATCTTTCTTCTTCATCCAATGGTATAAAATGATGGAAAACATACATTTGATATCTGAAGGGCATTCATATAATTTTCTAATGAGTAGGATCCTTTTGAACTTTGTCAAGCCTAGAAATCAACTGTTGCAAATGGAGTGCTAACAGGCTCTTCAATAGAATCACATACACAAAAGATTGAGCTTCAACTTCTCTTTTTCTCTTTTCTCACCCAAAGTTCTCTCTGTTGTCTCTATTGTGTCTAACCTAATTTACAATCTTCTTCTGCTATTTATAGGAAACCTGAAAATTGCTTCTACATGAATCGACTGACTCGCCATTAAAGACTATAATTACTATCTACCTAAAAATCTAGCTTCAGAAATTAATTCGACTGGTTTACATTGCCAAACTGTGGAGTCTTCACTCTTGTCATACTAACCGACAAGATATTGACTGATATAGACTCTGACAGAGTCGGATGATATCAAATACGTATTTGCGAGTAATTACTTTTTCCAACACTCCCCGTTAATTATGAGTAGATGTGGACTTTTAAAACAAAATTTACAAAATGTTTCAGAGCTTAAACATGCTCTGTGCATGACACAATTCACTATGCAAAACTTGTCATTCCTAGATAACTATGCATATTTTGGAATGTGTCCTTTTCCAATGGTTTTGTAAAGATGTCTGCAAGTTGATCTTCAGACCTGCAAAATTCCAAACAAATTTCCTTTTTGTTCACCAACTCTCTTATGAAATTGAACCTTGTGTCGATGTGCTTGGTTCTCTTGTGGAACACATGATTCTTGGATAATTCTATGGCTGAATTGTTGTCACGGGAGATGGTTGTCGGTTCTTGATGGTTGTGTGACAAGTCTTTTAACACTCTGCTCATCTAGACAGCTTGACATGTAACACTTGTCACTGCAACATACTCTACTTCTACTAAAGATAGAGTTACTATGGTCTGTTTCTTTGAAGCCCATGAAACAACACTTGTACCAAAAATGAAATATGTACTCAAATGTTCTCTTCCTTTCATCTATGTTGCCTCCATTGTCACTTTCAGTGTAGCCAATGAGTTCAAAATTCTCTGAGGTTGAATAAATAACGTCAAGGTCTTTTGTGCCACATACATACCTAAGAATTCTTTTACCTTCTTTCCAATGAGACTCTTTTGGTGACTTTGTGAACCTTGAGATCATAATTACACCATACATGATGTCTTGTCTTGTCGTTGTCAAATACATAAGGCTGCCAACAAGCCTTTTGAACAGTGTGGGATCTACAGTCGATCCTTCATCATCCTTGCTCAATTTTAAACCTGTTATTAATGTTGTTGGGGATGTCTTGCAATTAGACATGTTAAATATTTTGAAAAATTCACTTGCATACTCTGCATATGATATAAAAATACCACTTTCATACTGTTGAACTTCAATTCCCATAAAAAACTTCATAAGCCCTAGATTAGTCGCTACAACATACTCTGCTTCTGCTAAAGACAGAGTTACTATGGGTTTTTTCTTTGAATCCCATGAAACAACACCTGTACCAAAATGAAATGTGTACCCATATGTGCTCTTCCTGTCATCTATGCTGCCTCCATTATCACTGTCAGTGTAGCCAATGAGTTTAAAATTTTCTAAGGTTGAATACATAATGCCAAGGTCTCTTGTGCCACTTACATACATTAGAATTATTTTACCTGCTTTCCAATGAGAATCTTTTAGTGACTCCATGAACCTTGAGATCAGAACTACACCATGTCCATGAACCTTGAGATCAGACTTACACCATACATGATGTCTAGTCTTGTCGCTATCAAATACATCAGGTTGCCAACAACCCTTTTGAGTAGCGTGGGATCTACAGTTGATCCTTCATCATCCTTGCTCAATTATAAACTTGTTATTACTGGTGTTGGGGATGTCTTGCAATTAGACATGTTAAATGTTTTTAAAACTTAACTTGCATACTTTGACTATGATATAAAAATACCACTTTCAAACTGTTCAACTTCAATTCCCAGAAAAAACTTCATAAGCCCTAGATTAGTCACTGCAACATACTATGCTTCTGCTAAAGACAAAGTTACTATGGGTTGTTTCTTTGAAGCCCATGAAACAAGACATGTACAAAAATGAAATGTGTACCCATATGTCCTCTCCCTGTCATTTATGATGCCTCCATTGTCACTGTCAGTGTACCCAATGAGTTTAAAATTTTCTAAGGTTGAATACATAATGCCAAGGTCTATTGTGCCACTTACATAGCTTAGAATTATTTTACTTGCTTTCCAATGAGAGTCTTTTGGTGACTCCATGAACCTTGAGATCAGACTTACACCATACATGATGTCTAGCCTTATCGCTGTCAAATACATACGGCTGCCAACAACCCTTTTGAATAGCATGGGATCTACAATGGATCCTTCATCATCCTTGCTCAATTTTAAACCTATTATTACTGGTGTTGAGGATGTATTGCCATTAGACATGTTAAATATTTTTAAAACTTAACTTGCATACTTTGACTGTGATATAAAAATACCACTTTTAGACTGTTTAACTTCAATTCCTAGAAAAAACTTCATAAGCCCTAGATTAGTCATTGCAACATACTCTACTTTTGCTAAAGACAGAGTTACTATGGGTTGTTTCTTTAAAGCCCATGAAACAACACCTGTACCAAAATCAAATGTGTACCCAGATGTTTTCCTAGTCATCTATGCTACCTCCATTGTCACTGTCAGTGTAGACAATGAGATTAAAATTTTATGAGGTTGAATACATAATGCCAAGGTCTTTTGTGCCACTTTCATACCTCAGAATTCTTTTACCTACTTGCCAATGAGAGTCTTTTGGTGACTTCATGAACCTTGAGATCAAACTTACACCATACATGATGTCTGGTCTTGTTGCTGTCAATTACATAAGGTTTCCAACAAGCCTTTTGAACAGTGTGGGATCTATAGTCGATCCTTCATCATCCTTGCTCCATTTTAAACCAGTTATTACTGGTGTTGGGGATGTCTTGCAATTAGACATGTTAAATCTTTTTAAAACTTCACTTGCATAATTTTTGTTAGGCCAAGAAAGGAGTGTAGGATAGAACTCACACGAGCAACCAAAGAAGATATGCCACATGTGCGATGGAGACAAGAGAAGATCATGAAGGTACCAAAACGCCCGCATAGGAAGATCAGAGAGGTGCATGATGTAGGAAAGGCAAGCGCAGAAAGCGTGCAACTGATAAATGACAAGAAAGAAAAAGGGAGGTCATGGGTGCGGAAGCCGGCTTAAGTCAGTGGATGCCACATGAGTGGAAGCATGTTGTAAGTAAGGCTGGTATTTCCTCATGTCGAGTCATGATCACCACAGCTGTAGCCTGGGGGGTGGCTGATGGTGTCAATTAACAGACTACCTGTAAGCAGTCGACTCAGTACGGTCATGTAAAATAATATAAATAGGAGAGATGTAATAGTTAGGAGGTTGCTTTTTGTTAGCCATAATTACATAATATGGTTGATAGATGAGATTTGTATACAGTTGCAAAAAATAGATCTAAGAGGAGGGTAATCAAGAATCTGCAGGAGGCAGTTGGAGTAGAGCAGTGTAGATGCTAGGGAAGTCAATCCAGGCTGTGTGTGGATCTATAGGAAGTAGCATTAGATTAGGAGAAATAAGACAGAGAGCATGAGAACTATAAGTATGAACTTAAAGACACATTTCAAGATCAGTCTGCATCCTGAAAACTACAAGGTGCTATATCCTTTTTCATTCCAGATGAAGAGAACCTTAGTGGTTTTTCCTAGATGGGTTTCCACGTTATCTCTTGTGTTGAATGAATGGTTGATGTGGTGAATGTTTATGTGATTGATTACTAGTTGCTTTCCATATAATGTTGAATGTTGCTTGAGTCTCTGTTAGTTTCTTACAATTGGTTAATGAATGAACATAATGCATTGTTGAATTGAATCTGTATAATATATATCATTCTATATGATTCCTGTTATGAATCCTGACTTAATTTCTAGAGCCGATTGATGTGAATTAGCTGCATCGCACGAGTTGTGCCAGCTGCGAGGTGGAAAGGAAATTCAAGTCACGTGCAATGACATATGTTTTTGCTCAGTCGCGTAGAACTGAATCCTCTGTCCATCCATCCTGCTACCTTCATTGAGCTCCTTAGCTGTGAGCCAAGGGACTATACTCCCTTGACAATCACAAAAACATGGTTCCAGCGGTTACCCATCTATGAGATATCTCGGGTGAGACTGCGCCTACTTCGCAGGTGTTGCTGATGGGGCTTTCTCTATTGGGCTGGTATCTCGGGTAGTTGTTGGATCAGTGGGATACATGAAACCTGGGTCGCGCGAGTGGGGAAAAGTGGCCAACAAATGGTTCTGTTTTCAGGACCCTATTGATTAAATTGGGGAGATGTTGTGGCACCCAATGAAGGAGGAGAAATAATACTGGATGGATGCTAAAACGTTGATGTTTGTGCAAGAAGAGGCCACCAAAATATGGGTGAGTGCAAGGAATTGGATAGGGAGACTGTCATAGTGATTGAGTTGCATAGTCAGTGGAGCAAATATGTTGTGTAAGAGATAGGAGTAATATGGAAGGTAGTAAGAAGAAATGTTCCCAAGAAGTTTTGAGGATGAGTTAGGCACTGGATTCTTGAGAAGCGGAAGGAGGTTCCAGTTAGGAAAGAGGAGAAAGGTAACAGGAGGCAGGAAGGCCTATAGCTTTCCCAGGGAGGGTGAATATGGATGTGATTCATACCAAGATGAAGGATCTTGTGATGAAGAGGAGGAGTATAGCCCAGTTTCTGAGAGAGAAGAATCGAAAGGGTCTATAGAATCACTAAGAATAGGACATGACTATGGTATTCTAGAGAGATCCCATAAAGTGAGACCTAGAAGTTCCTCACCTAAACCACTTGCGAACACTAGTAGTCCTAGTGTCAGGACTGGTGCGCAAGGAAGCCCATCAGCGATCCCATTAAATCCGGTAAATTCAGGGAATCCAGTGAATGATCCTAGCACCACCCTAATGGCAAGGACATATGTTAGACTACCCACCTTTAATGGTAATGGAACAAAAGACCCATGACAACATTGGTTCCTTTGTGAAGCTGTCTAGATGGTACGCTTAGTACATAATGCCAATATAATGAAGGCACAAATGATCATGACCTTAAGGGGTCGCACCCTAGATTGGTTCATGAACTTTTGTGCTACACCAGTGGGAACCCCTCAGAAGACTCTTGAGGAGATTCAGCAAGAAATGATATTGGAGTTCCGAAAGCCCCAATTGGAGTCCCAATGTATTACTGAGATCAAGGATATTAAGCAAGCTGCAGCAGAAATGGTATGGGACTTTTACCAGTGGTTCAAAATGCTGATGGCCAAGGTCAGTTTCCAGATGTCAGACATACAGCATAAAGAGTGTTTTGTTCCAGTTTTACTACCACATATAAGAGGACCGCTCATGCAGCAAAAGATCACAATGTAGACGGAGGCATTGGAGTTAGCAATGAAGCTAGAGGCTTCGTCCATTGGAGACAGTGCCATAGGAATGATACCGATTCAGTCTTAGTTGGATAATCTGACTATTCAACTCTAAGATATGAAAAGGGGAAAAGAAGCACATGAAGACCTTTGTTGTACCTGATGTCAAACCAACGAACATACCAAAGATGAATGCCTGGCGTATATGAACTATGTCTTGTTCAGTGGGCCAAACCCATTGAATAGCCAAGGGTTACCCTAGTGCAATATCTTCCAAACAAGAGGACATCGGGATGTAGATTGCCTTTTCATGCACAAGATGGTATGTACACCAACCAGTCTATATTGTAAATTTTGTAAATCTATAGGCCATGATGAAAATTACTATAGGGCCTACCAAATCATGAGGGAGAAAATGGTAGATGCAAATTTAATGAATATTGAGGATCAAGTAAAGATTGAATAGACCCCATCTCAGTTCCAGGCTACTCACCATTTTTAGGCTGCACCTCAATTCCCGTCTCCGTAGCAGTTTCAGATGGCACCACAATTTCAAAATATGGCCCCGTATGACTTATACCAATAGCAGTACCAACAACCACAATACCTATTACAACCACCTCAAAGGGGGGTTGGCAATTATAGGGGCCGGGGAGGAGGAGGATTTGGCTGAGGGAGAGGGCCAGTTGCATGTTACAATTGTGGAGTACTGGGGCATTATGCTAGGGACTGCCTACAACCTATGAGGACTTGTTAGTATTGTAGGCAGGATCACAATGTGGAAAAATTCCCACAACTCATCGCTTGATGGAAAGCTCAGACGCTTGGAGTAGCCAACTCGGTGCTAAACCCTGCACCAAATCCTATGCCGAATGCTCCCAACCCAAATGCTAACATCAACATACAGATGATAGTCACCAAACCATGAGAACCAAATGTGGCAATGGTCACAAGGTGAGGTACTACGATAGGTGCGGATTAAGCTACGCAGACAGAACCTGCGACACATGTGCAACACCAAGTGCGACTTGCCACAAAGAAGAAAACACCAATTGACGTTCAAGAATAGAAGAACATATTCATGGATGTGTGCCCAGATTTCATCAGCACAAAGCAGCCATCTACCTCAGGCCAAGTGAAAGATATGCCTGAGAGATTCTAGAAGATATTTGAATAACAAATTGCGGACAAGAATGCAGATAAGGTTAGTAAACTTAAACCTTTCTTGTCAAGTTATTTAATTCTAATCAAGGATAAGGAAGCACTTGTAGAACTGGAAGCACTCATTAAAACACTTCTGGAGGGAGGCCCTCTACCAAAGAAGGTTAACAGTATCAAGAAAAAGATCAAGACAGGACACGAACTCAGGATGACTGCGCAAATTGGTGATTATGATATGGACTATATCATCCTTGACCTAGGATCTGATGTCAACATTTTAACACGCCAGATGTGGGAAGTAATGGGCAAGCCACCCTTACAATGGTCCCCCATTCAATTAAGGCTTGAAAATAAATAAAAGGTCCTGCCTATTGGTAGGCTGAGTCAAGTTCAAGTGGATATCGAAGGATTACACACTTTTGTGGACTTCGAAGTCATAGATATAGTAAACAATACTACCCCATATCCCATACTGCTTGGGATTTATTCTGCAATGGAAAACCAAATGATCATAAATTTCAAAAGAAGGATCCTATCATTTGAAGATGATGAGATGTGGTTCATTGCACCCCTTGACCCGCTAGAAGGACAAAGGTACGTTGAACCAGTGTTCAAAGAAGGGCATGGTGACCACCTTGGCACCATCTACAATATAATTGCCCTTTGGGAAGACTATATTAATCCTACTACATATGGTAACCTAAGTTGGAAATGTGAGAGTTCATGTACATCAGACTCAGGAGAGGCACTAGAGAAGTGGCAGAACTGATTGCATGAAGTCTCTTCGAGAAAATGCGCCAAGATAAATAAGTCTGTCAAACGAGTAGGAACTCAGTCATGACCACTACCCACATATGAAGGACTGCCTAACTTAGTAGCGTTCTTGACTAAATTTGAAGCCACAGTGACTTTCTGCACTATACTTTGCATTGAAAGCTACACTCGCGCGATGGTGGGGAACGCATAAGAACACCATAACTGAATGGCCGCAGTGCAGCAGGCTACTAGAAGTAAGGTTTGGGGAGGAAATTATAACTATAACCCAAAGATATACGGGGTTATCAAACCCTGTCAAACACTCAGAACAATGTTCCACAGCATTCTCGAGCTACCCTCACCAAGAATGGGTTCACCATTTCATCCATACTCTTGAGACGGCACCACAAGGCTCGTATGCATCCATGGAGCTATGCCAAGAAATGAGGGAATAGGAAGAAGTTGCGTAGAAATTCACTTACAGATTCCAGTTTGCGGATGAGAAAACTATTAAGGAGAAAATATTCGCTAAGATTCCACTAGAGATTATGTATTCTCAAACTTGTGCTGCGCATTGCCACCAATGCTATGAGACAGTCCAACATTTGATGACATGCTATAATCTCGTTGGATACCTAGACAATGATTCAACTAACATCAATATTCCAGAATCAGAAGGATCACACAAGGTAGAAGGAAGTGACATTTCTAGTGAGCAGTTTATTAAGCCACTAAAGATTAAAAAGGTTAACATTGGATCAGAGGACAATCCAAAAATTTTCAACATTGGAGACTACTGGGATGGAGAAAAAGTAGCCAAAGTCACCAATATATTACATGAATTTTAGGATCTATTCCTGAAAAACTTGAGGGAAATGAAGGGGATAGTAGGGGATTTGGGTGAAATGAAAATTCCACTCAAACCCGACGCAAGACCAGTGAAACAGCGACCATATAGATTAAACCCATTTTATGAGGAGAAAGTAAAAGCAGAACTCGATCACATGTTAGAGGCAGGAATTATTGAACCAGTTGAAGAGTTGGAATGGATAAGACCCATAATAATCAAGGACAAGAAAGCAATAGGTGAAGTCAGAATCTGTATCAACCTGAGGAAACTAAATGATGCCTACTTGCATCATACATTCCCTACACCATTCATGGATGAGGTCTTGGAAAGCGTTGGCAGACAAGAAATGTACTCATTCACAAACGGGTTCTCAGGATACCATCAAGCCCGAATTGTGCAAGAATATCGACACAATACAACCTTTGTAACATAATGGGGATGCTACCAATACCTGGTAATTCCCTTTGGCCTTAAAAACTCCCTTGCTATTTTTTCTAGAATAGTAGTCTCTGCTTTCAAATATTTTATTCATAAGTTGCTTGAAGTATAGTTTGATGACTGGACGGACTTTGGTATGGTAAGAGACCATATTGAAAATTTGTGCATGATGCTGGAAAGGTGTCGTTAGGATCAAATTGCGCTGAACCTAAGAAAATGTATATTCCATGCACCAATCGATGTACTACTGGGCCATGTAGTATGTTGTGATGGGATCCTAGTCAACCCCGTGAAGGTGGAAATTATCCTGGACTTACCTCCACCTACATTGGTCACGCAACTCAAGTCCACATTGGGACATACTGGGTATTATAGAAAATTCATAAGAGGGCATGCAGAGATAAATGCCCCAATGGAGAAGCTACTAAAAAAAGATGCCAAATTCGAGTGGAACGAAAACTTCCAGGAGAGCCTCGATAAGCTAAAGGGTAAAATGGATACTGCACAAATATTACTATTTCTAGATTGGAAAAAATAATTCCACATACATGTTGATGCATCATCGATTGTGCTTGGTATAGTTTTAACCCAACCAGGAGATGGCACAATTGACCACCCAATCACATTTGCAAGTAGGAAACTATCAACGATAGAAAAAAATTATACCACAACTAAAAGAGAAGGGCTTACAATGGTCTATCCGCTACAAAAATTTAGACATTATCTATTGGGTGGACACTTCAAAATTTTCACTAACCATTCTGCACTAAAGTACCTGGTCAATAAGCTAGTGTTGGGGGGGGAATCTATTGGTGGCTCCTCTCATTTCAAGAATTTGACTTTGAATTCATTGTGAATCTAGGATGACTAAATGTTGGGCCTAACCACTTATCGTGAATTGAAAGTGGGGAGGAACCCACCAGCCTAGAGGACAATTTACCGGATGCGCAGCTATTTTCTATAGATGTTATTGATAAAGAATTCAATGCTATTATACACTTACTAAACACAGGGTATGCACCTAAAGACTATTCGACGTGGCAAAAGAAACAACTAGTTGTCAAGGCCTCAGACTACATGCTAATCGTGGGACAACTCTATAAGTTGGGATAGGATGAAATACTACGAATATGTGTCTTTAATCCTGAAATACAATGGGTTATGGTTGAAGCACATGTGGGTGTGTCAGGAGGACACTATGCCAGGAAATCAACAGTGCACAATATTTTACAAGCCGTACTCTGGTGGCCAATGGTACATATGGATACAAGGAAATACTGTTGCAATTGCGATAAGTGTCAAAGAACGTGGAAACGATCGTGACGTGATGAAATTCAAATTGCACCACAAATTACACTGCAGACCTTTGATAAATGGGCAGTGGATTTTGTTGGCCCTATCAGTGCACCAGGAAAATGGACTGGTGCACGTTATATCATCACTGCTATAGATTACTTGACAAGATGGGTAGAGGAAACACCTATAAAAGATTGCACTGCTGCAACTGCGACCCACTTCCTATTTGAGAACGTCGTCACAATATTTGGTTTTCCCAAGATCCTAATCAGTGACCAAGGTACGCATTTTTTAAATAAGCTAATTGTTGAACTGACTGCAGAATTCCAAATCCAACACAAGAAGACAACACCCTACCATCCTCAAGCAAATGGAACTGTTGAGGCATTCAACAAGGTACTCGAGAATGCATTGACCACAGTATGCAATGTGCGCAGAGATGACTGGGACCAGAAAGTCTCAGTAGCATTATGGGCCTATAGAACAACATGCAAATGACTAACTGGATACACCCCTTTCCATTTAGTCCATGGAAAAGAAGCAATCATTTCCATGGAATACATTGTCTCGAGCCTACGAATTTCTTCGACAACAGAGATGATAGATACTGGCACTGTAGAAGAAAGGTTGGCGCAACTAGCTCAAATGGAAGAAGAATGTTTTATTGAAGGCTTCCATAAAAATGTGGAAAAGCAGCAGTAGAAATCCTGGCATGACCGCCACATCACAACAAAGCATTTCAAGGTTGGTGGACTTGTTTTGATGTATGATACTAAGTTTCTCAAGCACCCAAGTAAGCTCAAAACACACTATTTAGGTCCATATGTAGTTGTGCACATTACTGAAGTAGGTGCAGTAAAACTACATAAGCTAGATGGAACACCGATGTCAGGAATGATGAATGGCAGTTGATTAAAACCCTATCACAATGACTGCAACACGGTCCCATAAGGCCGTGATGTGCAAAAAAAAAAAAAAAAATTGGAAAATGCAGCTGGCCGAAAGTGACAGACAGCTAGCATGCACTAACAGCCGGTAAGGGCATGTGAAATTCAAAAAATATCTGGCACCACTAAATGTTTAGTAGCATTAAAGAGGGAATTCCAAGGAGAATGACGACGGGATTTTCAGTCCCATCTGGTAGTTCCCTTAACTGCTCTGACAAATGCATAATGGAGCTTAAGTGTGCAAAGCACAAGCCCATTTGCTCCGCCAGAGGGTCCTTCACTCTGTCCAGTCAACTTAAAGACTCGTCACCTATAAACAATCCTTACCCTCTATCGTACAACCTTTGCATTACTTTAACGAGCCAGCGAACCAAAGAGCCGAGCCCACTACACAAACTGAGCCATCATTCAGAACCGAATACCTTACTCATTAAAATATTTCAGCAATATTGAGCACTCCAGTGAGGACATCTCTGAACCGGTTCAGCCACCCAAGAAGATGAAGAATACGTAGGAAAATCCAAAAGTAGTGCCGAGACTAAGGACCGTGAAAAAACCGTTGCCAATTCTGTCACATCCATCACAAGCAGGAAGTCAGCTCACGTAGCTAACTTCCTCCCAACCACTAGTGCCACCAGCGGGAGCCCAAGTTTTTGTCGCTGAGAAACCATTGAATTCCAACCCCCCAATTTCCTTCGGCCCTATAGCAAAATTACCTAAATCCCATAGAGTCAACCCGGTTCCGCCATCATCACCTGAAGTAGATCTCACTAAAGAAGAGAAGAACTTACTACTGCACTATGTATCGCCGAGGAGGCCCAATGTCATAACAGTAACGGTGAACATTCTAGAAATATTAGAAGAACCCACTATTCTAGAAGGCATCACAAAACCCCAGGATTCCATCAAGACCAAGTTTTGGGTATTAAAGTTTGAAGACTATGACACTTAGAAGCTAGAAATCTCCATATATCAATTCATGGCTGTAAAAGTTAGTCAACCGCCAAATGCAGATGTTGTCTCTACACTGGATTATGCAGATGGATCAGAGTGGTCCAGTATATTAAACCTTCTCCTTATGCCCCATTTCAGCCACTCTGGGCCAGTCAGAATGTATGTCAAGCAGTTTCTCATGTGCTTCCATGGTGGCTACCTTTGGCTGAACAAACCATATGAGGTGACGGTGGACCTGATTTCATCCATTACAGGATTTTCATGGCATGGACTCAACCTGACCCCATACTTACATAATGAGGGGGAAAAGATAGACAAAAATGATATGAAGGCTAAGTACCAGCTCGTCCGCGGTGGAAATGGTTTTCTGATCAACTCCATCAAGGATAGTGTTGTACACACGGCAACAAAGATCTTGTGTAGCAAGGTCCTACGCAAGATGAGTTCGGCTGAGTGCACAGCCACAACAACAGAACTTGTAGAAAAGTGTGCATAGGGTGTGCACATTAATTTGTCCCAGTTCCTCTTGAACGAACTAATGGACGATAAATGAGAATCACAGGAACAACCCATAGATAAGTTTCACTTCTCCTGACTCTTAATTTTAATTTCATTTGTAGTATGAGTTCCACCACCGGACTATCAGCCTATGGATATCCCTGTAGAGCTCCTCGGCAGGCCTTACCAAAACCTCTAGGACCATAAGTACAATAAGTGCAAGACTGATGCTAGGATTACATTTTTCCTATATGGATAAAGGCTTCAACAAATTGTGCACACGCAGTACCGGCTGAATCGTGCATCGGTTGTGAAGTATCCATTCATTCAATTCCATGTAGCGCTGCACAACATCATCCTGCAACCATGTGGGGACCCCAAGAAGTGAGTGCTTCTGACATTCTTCATCCTCAGCGATGTGGATATTGACTGAGAAATCAAATATTGGCCTGAGGAATGGCTCACCCATCATGAGGAGGTGCCTGCAGGACAACAAGTGCCACAGGGGAATCCACAAGAGAACCCAAACCAATATGGCACCAATACTAGTATGCAGGAGCACCAGGATGGATCCCAAGAAGACGAAGCGAAAGATGAGCAAGACCTACCCAATGCCGACCTCGATGACCTCACTGCAAATGAGGAGTTGAGAGTCGAGCGAGCAAGAAAAAAGAGGGGCAAGCAGCCCATGCAAGAGGAGGAAGACAAAGACACATTGAGCTTCCCACATAGCAAGAGACAGGAGGTTAACCGACCCCATGTCAAGGACACATCAGATGAGGACCTGACCCTTCTGCGTGATGTCGTTGCCGAAGTAACTAAGAAAACTTTGGGAAATCTCATGAACAGGAAAACCAATTGGACAACAACCATCACCACAAAGGTTAACCAACTCACACAGAATTTCACTGAAGTGTGAGACACCATGTAGGCTAGAACCTATGGTGTCACCCAAGCAGATGCCTTAGCGGCGCCAATAATGCTCCCACCCCCAACAATAGAAATGCTTGCGGAGGAATTGTCTAAAAAAGGTGAAGAAAGCGAGGCAAGTCTCCATAACTTGGACACACTAATTTTAAATTTTTCAAAGTTAACCTTGCCACAGATATACTCTATTCAACAGGTTGCTGCCACAGAACCTAGAATTCAAGAAAATACAGCTGCATCTCAAGCAGCTAAGGCAACCAAGAAAGCAAGGGAGTGAAATCAAGTTATCAATCACCAGCGAGCAGACTTGACAGCCCAAGCACAGAGGTAGGCTTCACTAGAACAAGCAATAAAGGAGGCAGCAGTGCAGCTCTTAGATGAGGAAGAAGAGATTGAGGTCGAACTGGTGCATTAATTGAGATGCCTATCCAAACTGGCTACAGACCTCCAGAAGCAGATCCAAGAGATGAAAACCGACCCGCAGCCTGGCCATCCCCCTGAAGTGCTGCAGTAAAGGTAGCAATTGGCAACTCAAGTTGTTTCCCAGCTTAGGAAAGCCGAGAGCATCTGTACATAAGCAATGGAAGCAATTGCTACAACATGGGAACAACTCATCGATGATGAGACTATGGAATAACTTGCCGAGCAAGCACAGCAAGCATACTTACAAATATTGGCACTGAAGGATGAGATTAAGAAGCTACCCATGAATGAGAAAATCACCAGGGAAATTGAGCTTAAGGAGCTCCTCAATAAGGCCAGAAACCTGCGCAATTAGGAAAGAATGCACAATAAGGAAACAACTAAGCAATAGGCCAAAGCTGAAAGGAGAACAAAATTAATTCAGTCGGTTCAGCAGCAAATCCATGAGTTCACTCAGGCACTAGCAAGTACCTCATTAGAACACCCAAGCAGCGGCAGAGTGCAAGAAATCGAGTAGCAGGAAGATGAAGCTTGCTGGAAGATAGAGCGGCTTACTCCTATTATGGCCCAGTTCCAGCAAAATGTCGGCAATGCAGAACAGCTTGCAGAGGAAGATATAACCGCAGGGGTGAGCATAGAATAACTAAGAGAAGAAGCAAGAGAAGAATAGAAAAACACAAATAAAGACACGCATGAAGATGAAGCAGAGCATAAGGAGTGCCATCAAGAAGGCCTGGACTAGACACAGGACAAACCTGTGGGCATAGACTTATCAGAATAGGCTGAAGGGGAATTTTTATAAGCCCAAGTCTATAAAAAAAAAGGCATGCAAGGAACAAGATGTGTAAGCTAGGAAACAGAAGAAACTATGCATGAAAAAAAAATACAGATATATATAGGAAGAAAGTTTTGGAAAAGATGCACCGTAGATGGAAACCATTGGATTTCCCTTTCTTAGTGGCTCGGGATGAGCCACAGGTGAGTGTTGGAAGCCTATTGGCCCAGGAAAGGAGTTTAGGAAACAAACTCACGCGCACAACCGAAGAATATATGTCGTGCATGTGATGGAGACAAGGGAAGATCGCGAAGGTACCAAAAGGCCCGTGTAGGAAGATCAGAGAGGTGCGCAGCGTAGGAAAGGCAAGCACAGAAAGTGTGCAATTGATAAACGGCCAAAAAATGACAGGGTGGTTGTGGGTGCGAAAGTCGGCTTAAGTTGGCAGATGCCACACAAGTGGAAGCATGCTATAACTAAGGCCGGTAGTGCCTCGTGTTGAGTCATGATCACCATAGCTATATCCTGGGGGGCGGCTGATGGTGACAGTTAACAGACTACCTGTAAGTATTCGACCCAGTGCGGTCATGTAAAATAATATAAATAGGAGATATTTAATAATTAGGAGGTTTATTTTTGTTAGTTATAATTACATAATAGGTTTGATAGATGATATTTGTATATAGTTACAGAAAATAGATCTAAGAGGAGGGTAATCAGGAATTAGCAGGAGGCAGTCAGACTAGTGGAATGGGAGAGCTCTGCTAGAGCGGCGCAGATGCTAGGGAAGTCGATCCAGGCTATGTGCGTGAATCTGTAGGTAGTAGTAGTAGATTAGGAGAAATAAGACAGAGAGTATGAGAACTATAAGTCTGAACTTAAAGACACATTTCAAGATCAGTCTGCATCCCGCAGACTGCAAGGTGCTATATCCTTTCTCATGCCAGATGAAGAGAGCCTTAGTGGTTTTTCCCAGATGGGTTTCCACGTTATCTCTTCTTTTGAATGAGTGGTTGAGGTGGTGAATTTTTATGTGATTGATTACTAGTTTCTTTTCGTATAATGTTGAATGTTTCTTGAGTCTCTGTTAGTTTCTTACAATTGGTTAATGAATGAACACAATGCATTGTTGAATTGAATCTGTATATATATATCATTCTGTAAGATTCCTATTATGAATCTTGCTTTAGGTCATATAGTTGATTGATGTGAATCAGCTGCAGTGCATGAGTTGCACTAGCTACGAGGTGGAAAGGAAAGTCAGGTCATGCATGATTACATATGTTTGTGCTCAGTCGCACAGAACTGACTCCTCTGTCGACCCATCCTGATACCTTCATTGAGCTCCTTGGATGCGATCCAAGGGACTATACTCCCTTGACAATCACGAAAACATGGTTCTAGTGGTTACCCATCTATGATATATCTCGGGTGAGACTGTGCCTGCTTCACAGGTGTTGCCAATGGGGCTTTCTCTATCAGGCCGGTATCTCGATTAGTTGTTGAATCGGAGGGCTACGGAGATCCTAGGTCGCATGAGTGGGGAAAAGTGGCCAACACTTTTAATGTGATATAAAAATACCACTTTCATACTATTGAACTTCAATTCCTAGAAAAACTTCATAAGCCCTAGATCAGTCATTTCAAATTTGCTTTCCATGACTGCTTTAAAATATGTTATGCCAAAGTCACCAGTTAATATTAAAGCATCTACATACAAGCATACAATTAACATCTTACCTTTCTCATTCACTTTGGTGTATAATGTCGATTCACTTTCACTTCTGTGAAATCCATTTTTAGTGAGATAGGAATCAATCCAGTTGTACCAAGCTCTAGGAGCTTGCTTCAAACCATATATAATGCAGTTTCACCCTCTACACTTTATGCTCTTGACCTAGAACTTCATACCCTTATGGTTGTTCCACATATACTTTCTCTTCTAGATAGCCATTTAAGAATTCCGACTTAACATCCATTTGATAAACATGCCATTTGTTTTGTGCAGCAATGGATAAAATTGTTCCGAATGTATCCATGCTTGGAACAAGTGCAAACGTTTCATTGAAGTCTATGCTGGGTTGTTGTGTGAGTCCTCTTGCTACCATTCTTTCTTTGTGCTTCTACACATTCCCATAAGCATCTTTCTTTGTCTTGTAAATTCATTTGACACTGATTACATCTTTGTCTTTTGGTACATCTACCAGCTCCCATGTCTGGTTCTTCTCAATGCATTCTATTTCTTAATACATGGCTTGTGCCCATACTTCTTCTTCAACAACTTCTTCAAATGTTAGTGGATCATATATAGGAGAAAATAATGCAAAGAGAGAGAATGAATTTCATGAACCAGCTTCATATATCTCACGCATACTTCTTTTCTTCACCGGTTCTATCGATGTCGATCTCGATGAAATGCTTGATGGAGTTTTCTATCCTCTTGGTGTACTTATCATTGTAGCTCAATCTGCTACTTGTGTTGATGGTCCTTGTGCTGAACCATGTCATGGCGTCATGGGAATTTATGGTGCTGCAACTGGTTGACTTACTTGTGGTGTTTGAACCACTTCCTCTTCCATATCATCATTGTCGACATTTGACACAATCTTGACATTTATGTCAACAGTTCCATCCCATGATTCATTCTCGACAAATTGAACATATTGATTGATTATCACTTTCCTTTTGAGAGGATCATACAAATTGTATGCTTTTGTGTCTTCAGAATAGCTGACAAAAATACATTTCTGTCCCTTTTTGTCTAGCTTATTTTTCAGCTCATCTGGAACATGAGCATATGCAACACAACCAAAAACTTTTAAATGAGAAACACTATGATTCATACCTGTCCATACTTCTTGGGGAAAAATTTTCTTCACACTCTTTATCGAACACCGGTTCATAATGTATATAGCAGTTCCAACTGCTTCATCCCAATATTCATTTGGAAAATGCTTGGCTTCCAACATGTTGCACGCCATCTCCATGATGGTTATGTTCTTCCTTTCAGCAATACCATTCTACTGATGTGTATACTATGCAGTGAATTGCTTATGTATTCCATGGGTCTTGAAAAAATTTAGAAATTCATTTACAACATATTCACCTCTTCTTTCAATCCTTAATATATTGATGCATGGTCCACTCTGGTTCTCCACGAGTGCTTTGAACTGCTGAAAATAACTAAATGCATCATATTTATGTTTCAGAAAATATACCCATGTTTTTCTTGAGTAGTCATCAATAAAAGTTAGAAAATACTTGCAGCCACCAATGGATGATGTCTGCATTGGACCACAAATATCAAAGTGCACAATTTCAAGTGGTGTGCATGCTCTATAAGACTTTCTGACTTGAAAAGTCTCTATGTGTTGCTTGCCAAAAATGCATCCTTCACAAGCCATTTCCATTTTGTTGATCAACGACAATCATTTCACCATATTCTTTATGTGCAGTTGCTTCATCCAACTGAAATTCAAATGTCCAAATCTGAAATGCCACAACCAGGATTCATCCTGAACTTCTGTTTGAAATGCAGCCTACAAATTAGTGCTGCCATTTTCTTTCTTATTGAGGGACTCGATTGTTTCTTTACTTTCTGCCTTGAATGCAGCTCTTGTATTTGTCTTCCCTTTCATGTCAGGAACTATCCTTAATGGAAACAAGCGATTTCTTATCATTGGCACTTTTGCTATCAGTTGGTCACGTGGACTCTTGTCTTTGATGACACAATGATCATCTTCCATGTAGACTCTGTAGCCTTTTTGTATCAGTTGCCTAATGCTTAACAAATTATGATTCAGACCTTCGACATGATAGACATCAGGGATATACTTACTCTCCCCCTGTTCGGTTAGAAAATCAACATTTCCATTTCCTAAAATAGTAACTTGGACATTGTTTCCAAGTGTAACATCAATTTGAACTGTATTGTCTACACTGGAAAAAAAAATTAAATTACCAGTCATATGATTGCTGCAGCCTAAATCTAAGTACCATATGTCATGTTGACTTTCTTGAACAACATTTCATTTAATTGGAGATGTCGATGCCATTACACTACAACAAAAATTGGATTTAGCGTCTCTTTTTGCATTCTTTTTTGTGTCTAGACCATCTTTCAGTGTATTTTTCTTCATTTTTTGGACAAAATGGCGCAATTTCACAAGTTGGTGCTATTTTAGGCATTTTTTCTGTCCTTTTTCTAAATCTTGCGCAAATTGCAGTGTAATTTGCACTAGGTTTTGCACCTGGTTATGCGCGAGGTTTTGCATCAGGTTTTGCGACAGGTTTTAAGCCTAGTTTTGCACCTAATTTTGCGCCTAGTTGTACATCTACTCTTGTTGCGCCCCCTTTTATGCCCATGTTTTCCTCAATGTTTATGCCCTTGTTTTCATCCACTTTTTCATCCTTTTTTACATCCACTTTTGCATCCACTTCTACTTCTTTTTTTGCATCCCTTCATGCGCCAAGTTTTGCATCAAAGCTTACATCCTATTTTGAGTCTAGTTTTGCATCTCATTTTGTTTCAGCCATTTTTGCATTCATTTTTGCATCCATTTTTTCATCCACTTTTGCACCCACATTTTCATCCCTTTTTGCATCCCATTTTGCATCCATGTTTACGTCTTTTTTTGCATCTATTATTTCATCCACTTTTTCATCAACTTTTGTCGTGTCCCAAGTCACACCCATTTTTGCGCTTACGTTTACACCCACTTTTGATTCAACTTTTGCATCATTTTTTGCATCCAATTTTACATTAATTATTGCATCCCTTTATGCATGCATTTTTGCATCCACTTTTGCATCGGGTTTTGCGTTGGGTGTTACGACTACTTTTGCATCTACTTTTGTTGCATCCACTTTCGCATCCAATTTTGTGTCCAATTTTACATCCATGGTTGTATCCACTTTTGCGCCAATTTTTTCATCATGTTTTGCTTCCATGATTGCATCATTTTTTGCATCCACTTTTGCATCACCTTTTGCATCCATTTTTGGTGCACCCCATTATGTGCCTACTTTTGTTGCATCCATGTTTGCATCCTTTTTTGCATCCATGTTTTATCCACTTTTGCATCCACTTTTGCACCCATATGTCAAACATGACAACGAGGATAATGATTATGATATTGAGGAGGACTATGATGATGATGATAATGTTGTTGATAATGTGGAGAACGATGACAATGACGACGATGATGACAATTATTATTTTTATAATGAAAATGACAACATTGGCAATGATTATGATGGCAATGAAATGAATGATGATGATGGTGATGATGAAAATGACAATGATGATGAATACAATGAGAATGATGATGTTGGTCATCTTAAAAAATAAAGTTGTTATTTCTCATGCATAAATAGTATTTGTCCTCCATGACCCTTTTCCACTAATCACATCTCTTGGGTAGATGTTATTTCTTAGCGTCCAAAGGTAATGATGAATAACTGATGACAATGTCAATAATTATGATGATGATGATGATGATGACGACGACGATGATGATGATGATGATGTCAAGGAAAATGGTAATGATGATGATTATAACAATGATGATGGCTATTGTGATAAGTGTGATGATAATCCCAATGATGTCGATGATGATGATCATCATAATTTCCATCATTGTCATCATAAAAAATGTCATCAATGTCATTGTCATCTAGTTCATCATCGTCATTATTTAAAGCATATGGGATATGGTTACCATTTAAAGCATGCATAACAAGTGGGATATGGTTACAATTTTAAGCATGTATAACTTATAACTATGATTGAGCACATTTTAATCTTGGAGCTTGTAGTGAAACTGGCTTTATTTACCTTTACCAACTATTTATTATAAGGATCGTCATCATCATCATCATCATCATCATTCATGTCATTCTCATTGTCATCGTAACTGTCATTTTCATCATTACTATCATCATCATCATCATCATTATCATATAGTCTCATCATTGTCAAATTCATTGTCATTTCCACCATCTTCATCATCATTATCTATATCATCATTCATCTCATCATCATCGCCGTCATCTTCATCATTGTTATTGGCATCATCAACAAAAACATCATCATCATCATCATCATCATATAATCACATCATTGTAAATATCATTATCATCAAATCAATTACATATATTGTGTCCACTTTAGCACCCCAAATCAATTACATTTATATTTTCCTTATGCTAGGTTGTCTAAGTGCAAAACTAGGTGGATTATATCATGATGACGCTAAAGTGGATGCCAATTACATCCACTTTAGCATCCCAAATAAACTACATTTAAATTCTATTTGTGCTAGATTGTATAGGTAAAAAACTAGGCACATTATATAGATATGTTGCTAAAGTGGACAAAAGATGATTTGATGAAGAAAGATGGTAACAAAATCAAAATATGAGGTTTCCTCGATTTGGAATCTTAGTTTTCATTTCCTATTGTATAGTTAATCAAAATTATTTTGATTTGGAGCATAGTGTGGACTAGGAAATGGCTTTGGGGTGATATCTTATGATGAGTTGAGGTCTTACATGCATCCCCCATGCTTCATTCCCTCCAATGGGTAGCGTGATAGTCCTTGTAGTTAAAAAAAATTTGAATGCATGCCTAACATATTACTAGAAAAAAATTGTGGATAAGAAAGACCATATCATATTGAACATAAATTTTAAAGGGATGTGATGACATTGCACAAGTCCAAAGGTATGATTGTTCCTAAAAATTTCATAGAGCTTGAAAATTTGAAACAATTTGATAGATTATTGCACCAAGATAAATCTTCATCAAAGAACACACATCCTATGCAAAATAAGTTTTAGAACTATGTGATGCAATATCACATAGGTTACAAGCTTTATAATGAATCATGAGATTTAAAGTTTGAGTGAGCACAACAATAGAAGGTTAAACCCAATTAAAAAACAATCACCATAAGGATTAGATAGTAAACTTCATGGTTGAAACTCTCATTGGCAAGTCTCATTGTCAAAGCCAAAATCCATGGGTTCTAACAATTGGAAAAGAGCATGGTCATCATCGACACTCAAGCAAACAAAATGGGATATATTCATATTTCTACACCAATGACACTTGTCCAAAAGGTAAGATTTCCATTTCCAAAACCCTATGGTTATTTTTTGATAAAACCAATGCTCTTGAGCTAGGTATCCCAATCTCTATTTGTTATGCTAGGCTTACAGTCAGTAATATGAGGCCATTTCACATTTCTTGGATTGAGCTCAAGACAAAAATCATCAGTTGACACATAGTAGGTAGTTGTTTGAGATTTGTTCAGCTTTGACAAGAAAATAGGATGAGTTTTTCAACAAACACATAAGAAATTTAATCTCCCAAGATCAAAAAATTACTTAACCACCTCTTGAGGTCTCAATGCACCCTGCGTTTAAATGACTTGGGGATCCAAAACCAAAACCTAATTTCCACTACCCACCATCGATAGGATTTCAGAGGGTTAAAATTCAAATTACTTCACTGACAGTAATTCAATTGTCTACCTCCGATGCACGAAATTAATAAAAACGTGTTTCTTAACTTTGACGATGTATAAATTATTTTTGTATCAAAAGAAACGATTTAAAATAAAAACCCACACACTTGTAAATTAGAATTTCTTGTGAATATTTCAATTCATTTTTTCAAAAAACTTAAATTCACATGCATTCATATTCTCTAATTTGACCTAGCATTTTTTAGTTTTGATATAAAATTTTACAAAATTTTAATTTATGTGGTGCAATGTTCAAATTTTACTCTACAAATTTATATGTTAAAAAATGTTAAAAACATTAAATCTCTCCTCAAAAACTTTGAGGTTGTTCAAAATATAAAGTATCTAATTTTCATTGAAATTTCACGTATTGCTTGGATAGTCACATCACACAAAGAATCCATATAAAATGTTTCAAATTATGGCAAAGAAACTAAAGTTGGATTCAAAATGTTCAACATTTTATATAATTAATTTGACCCTCATTATGATTTTTTTAAAGTTATCACTATTTTACATTTTCCATAAAAAAATATTTGTGGTGAATAATTTTTTTTACATTGAGAAAAATAATGGAATTATTTTCTAGGTTGATATAGTGTATTTAAATTCAAACCTTGGAAGACCATGGCTTATGACTAACTTTAAACTTGATGATGATGTTTTTTTAGTTAATTATATGAATTCATTAATGATTAATAAATCCTTTCCCGCATTCATAAGGGAATGGAATTCAAATGACTTTTATTGCTAAATGATTACATACCTAACTAAGTAATCACATGAAGGGACTTGAATTTTATTTTGAAATTTAAATTTTTCAAAATGTGTGATTATTATCATTAAATGATCTCAATTGTTTTTGCAAATGGAGGAAATTTCTGTAAATGTAATGAAAGATAGGAGAAATCATTTTTTTCCTTTAAAAAATGAATGCTTTTATTATCTAAAGAAATATTATTATTATCTTTTTCTTCTTATATAATTATTCTATTAAATTTGAATAAAAAAGCCATTTACTAATCAATATTGTTGCTATAGAATTATGTTGTGTTATAGAGTTAACTTAGAATTTTGTTTTGATAAAATCAAAACTTAAAATAATAAAATTACATGATCATAGTACCTTGAGTGTTTTCAAATTTTCTAAATTGTTTTATGCAATTTAAACTTTGACCAATTTTTAGACGTACTTGACTAAATTTGAGTTTCCAAATTATGGTGAAGCCTAATTTGAAAATAAAAAATCATGTTTAACTACTTTTGTGTTTGAACCGCCCTTTTGCATTGTTTTCCACATTTTCAAAATAAACCAATCATGTAGAACTGCTCTTTTGTGTCTGAACTACCCTTTTTCCTATGTGAGCTGTAGGTCTTATTTCAACCCTCATCTTTCATTTGAATGCATTTTGAACTAACTGATGTCCCACAGAAGAACCAATTGACGTCACATAGAAGAACGATGGATAATAACTATAGCAGTGCAAAATACTGCGAGAAAATTGTAGACATATTTTTTTGTGTACTCAAAAGAAGCTTGTATTTAGATCACCGAGAAGAAATATCGTGGGTCTATAGAATCTCGTAAAGATGTGGAATTGGGGTTTACAGGTTCATCTCCAAAGGATTCCAAAAAAAAATCGACTAAGGGGCTTAAGGAATGAGGGTTTACAAGATCTTCCCAAAATATACTCAAAGGATAGCCTAATACTAAGTTGTATGCCTCAATTCTCAAGTAAGTATCCGTGCTTACCATTTTTTACCAATACGATGGCCCTTAAAAATCTGAATCAGTAATTACAACTATTTTTCATTTGGCTAAGTCCATACTCTTATGTCATAATCACCCAGGACTTGCACCTGGAATTTAACCTGATGACTAGACTGATATTCCACTGTTGAAATACAACAAAGTAGAAATGACAAAAGAATCTGTTAACAGGGGAAAAAAAAAGTTTTGCAAGTGTTAGATGAGATACACAACTAAATTGAGAAACTGTCAAATATCAATTGATGGCTCATCTCTGACTTCAAAATTCTGGATCATTTTGAAAAGATCTGAAAATGTATCAGTCAATTGACATCTCACAATCATTTCACTTCAATTTCACTTGACAAATTGGTTCATCCTACATAACTAGCAGTAATCTTGGCAATGCTGAGAACCACCTTCAAAATACCTCTCTCTGCACTAGTTCTCCAGGAGGATGAGACCATCCACAGAATCCAATCAAAATGATCATGACTTCCTTTACAATGATGGCATATAAGGCTGCAGCCTCAATATTCTAAATTAGTAATCACATATCTCTGGTAGTAAGCGTTCTACAAGGGAAGGGTATCTGCACAGCAAATTGATTATAAAAATTTAGATAGATACTGAAAAGTGCCTGGCTCTCACTATAACTGTTCAAATTCTGCACTCAAAGAATAATCCTGAAAATCCCTAGGTAGTGATAAAGCTAGAAACCTATCTAAACAGCAACAATCTTCAAATTCTAGAATCTACAAACACATACTGTAGAAAAATAATAACAGCAAGTACAAATATCTATGCAAATCCAATCAGAAACATCTTACCTCCACCTTTTTCGTGGTCCAACTCTAGGCCTACTTTTACATAGAGAATTACCTACAGGGAATCTTCACTTCAATCCCAACAAGTAATTATATATAAGAAATATGCTATAGACCCAACACTATTATGGATCTGATGAAGAATCAACCCTTGCATCTATGTGATCTTGCATCAAACCATGAAGAAATCTATTGGTGTTACCAAGAAAAAACATATGCCAACAAAGAGGTTATGGTGACTAGCCATGGAGTTGGCCCCTGTATTAATTCTTGTTGGTATTGGTTGTGCATGGGAGTCTAAGGGAGAGGACGTATGAAGTTATCATGGGTTGATCTTAGACATTCAACCCTGTGTAATCTCAGCTATCCCTCCGATCATTTGAAGGGGGTTGTTCATGGTGGCCCAAAAGGTAGACCCAACACTGTTATAGATCTGATAAAGATTTGTTCCCTACATCTATGTGATCTTGCATCAAACCATGAAGAAATATGTTGATGTTACCAAGAAAAAATAGATGTCAGCCATGAGGTTTATGGTGACTAGCCATGAAGTTGGCCCATGTATTAATTTTTGTGGTGTTGGTTGTGCATAGGAGTCTAAGGTAAGGGACATATGAAGTTATCATCGGTTGAGCTTAGACATTCAGCCCTGTATAATCTCAGCCATCCCTCGAATCATTTCGAGGGCGTTGTTCAGGATGGCCCAAAAGGGGCCCACATACTTGAGCTGTCAATACCTCTTTCCAATCAAATGTTAGAGAGGAACAACAAGTATGAGTGATGTATGGAGGGAGGGACATTCAAGAAGGCATGCTTCCTATCATACATCCAACTTTATGATTAGTGGTTCAAACCATAGGCCACATGACATGAAAATAATGGAGGCCTATAGTTGTTCAAAGGGTTGTTTGGCAACTTTAGTGAAAGAACAGGAAAAGGATGCTAAGAGAGACAATATCAAAGATTATCATATTCATTCAAAGAGAAGAAACAAATCCGTTTGTTGGTCCTCCAGTTACCTTACTCTTGTCAGTGAGTTTGGCATATTCAACTTCAATTTTGTCTGTTAGATGTTTGGCATGCACATCAATATCTACCAAGTTCCAACTGGACCTGAGTCTCTCTATTCCCTTGTAGCTGATCTATCATGTTCCTTTTGAGGCATTAGATTTTGTTTTCCAGAATGGATTTGAGGCACTGACACCTTCTAGTTCCCATCTGAATCCAACACTCTTCATTAGCAATGATCTCTTCTTTTTTCTACCAAATTCTGAGGACTGTTTCAATAAACTCTTTTTTTGTGTGTGCATTTTCTCTTCTACAACTGATTTTAGAGGAGTTTGGGTCATCTGTAGTTATTCATTGATTGAGAAAACTTAAAAATTTCCAACCCCTTTGGCCAAAATTTGGAACCATCAGCTAATGTTTATTTCATTAGATCTTATTTTTTTGTTATGGGTATGTGGCAGGTATGTTGGACTAATATAGATTGCTTGCCCATTGAAGCATTGTTCCATAACTTTTTAAGCTAATTTCAGTAGAGTGAAAAATTGTAGGTAAACTAGTTTTCAAATACTCAGCTTATGACATCAAAAAGAATTGACATTTGTGGACAGAATACCAAAGATGCTTCCTTTATAGTATATAATTTTTAAGTGCCAATCATTAACCACCTTTCAGAGGTTTGCACTTACATACACTTTAATCAAGTGTGTGACCACCAGGCCTAACTGAACGACCATAATGACTTCTGTTGAATAGTGCCCCCCTTGCAGGGGTGCACTTGCCCACTTTCTATGCAAATGGTCACATACTATAAGAGGATTTGAACTCTGGTGGTGGCTGTAACAATGCTCTCCATTCACCCACCCAACTTACCTTTCTTGTGGTTAAGTCAACTACCTTATCTTTTATTTTGAATTTAAACAACATATTGAGGGAAGCCTTACTTGGATGCTTTTGCTAGTTTAGTTAGCAGGAAAGACTGAAACTTGGGGGATTTATGAAGTATAAATATTGCAAAACACTCATAAGTGGAACATAATATAAAATTCCCATGTAGACATCAAAAAGTCCTTTGAAAACCTTTTAAATTATACACAAACACACATCATACATCTGACTTTAAGATTGGTGGTTGAGACCATAGGACACATGACATGAAATAGTGGAGGCCCATAGTTTTTCAAAGGTTTGTTTTGGTAGTTTGGTGACGTTAATGAAAAGAGAGGAAAAGGATGCTAAGAGGGAAAAGATCAGATATTATCAAATTCAATCATAGAGAAGAAAGATGGAGGTAGAGTTCTCATGGTGATAGAAATGGAGAAGCTCCATGGAGAAAAAAGAAAACACCAGCCAAAGAATCCTTGTGAACCCATTGTATCCCAATCGAGACAGACCAGTGAGAATATTAATGTTTGAAGGGCATTGACCCATGTTTTGTTGTAAGCTGTAGTAAAGAGCCCATTAAGGCCTATTTGTAATAATTGAACCTTGAATTCAATAGACTGGTTAAGCTTGTTATTTCCTCTGTTAGTTATGTATTGATTTTTGTGAATCTGCATCCGTAACATTGTTGTGTGCTCTGAGAATAATTGTAGCCCCAATAGGCTTCCACCATTTTGGTAACAGAGCAGGTTTGATACCTGTTTGAGGGCATTTATAGAATTCTGGAATCCATTTTCAGTCAATGTTTTAGACCAGGATACTATAGTTGAAACTGGACTCTAGAGTATCAAACTAGAGGTCTGATGCCTACATCTATTGAATGATATCAGTAAAGAGATTTTGTTGGGTACAATCATTGGAAAGAAGACAGTTCCAGAAGGAAAGAAGACCGTTGGGTAGAAATGTGATTAGGTAAATTTCACATAAACAACAATATGGGAGCTAGTGATGGATATTCATGATGTGAGTTTATGATGTTGGGTTTGTGCTAAACATTAAGATGATATCCTCAAGCCCTGATTTACCTTTGCTAAGATTCCTTGCTTTTGTGCCACTTTGACTTTCCTTTTACTTTCTCTATCTATGTCAAGAGAAAATTTTGACCCATTGTACGTATTGCTAAATTTGATATTCATGACTTGGGGCTATGGCTTTTGTCTTACCCTAAATCGCTAACGTTGCCTATATTTATGCATTTATTAAGCGTATCAAGCAAAATGATCCATTTCAAACTGTTATTAAATTGACCAAAGTGGCAACTTTAATAAGCATGTCAACTCACAAAAGGATTCAACTTTGCCTTGCATAAAAACTAAGAACTAAAGTAAAAGGGATACCTATTCTTAGCCATTTCCTCTTTTCTCACCATTATTACAAAACATTTGACACTTATTTTCACCCAAGAAATCTAGGGATTTCCTAAAACACAATATTAACAAGTATATCAGACCACAACCCCCAAAGATAGAATTATGTTTCTACATTTTTTTATTATCACTAAGTTTTTGGAAGGCTGCTTCATTCATATTTTTGCTTAGATTATCCATATCCCCGGTTTTTTTCCTAACATTATTTTATGTAACAAATAACTTTTTAGTTGTATGTATGATTATGGTGTCAAACATTTGAGATTGATTTCTTTTGTAAGGATCATGCATAAGAATAGAAACTTAAATAGTCGCTTGCCTGATATCACAATTATCAAAGTTTTCCTACAACATATAAGACAATAATTATATGTTAATGACTTGTGAATGTAAAGCTCTCTTCATGGTTTTTTCTGGCTTTAAATCACAGGATTTGTGAAAACTCCATATCCGATGTGGCAACCTTTGCTAAAGAATCATGTGTTAGTGATGCTAACTCAACTTCAATGCCAAATCGTTTGCAGCCCTGCTCAGGAACTGAACAGGCTACAGATGTGTTCCTCTTGCCACAAAAGATGATGCAGACTGAAGAAAACAGTTTGGAAGAAACAACCAATGATAGCAGAATGAGAGGAACTAGTACTGAAAATGAAAAAAGTAGCTGGTCATGTTTTTGTTACATAAATGAACAATGGAGTCATACATGGTGAAAAGGAAAAGGATAGTGAAGAAATAATGGTGTCATCAGTGGAAAAGAGTAATCCTACTAATTTGCACTCTACACTAGAAACAGAAAAAAAAATAGGAGAAACAAGAAGCTAGTGTTTCTCAAGTAAAGTCAATTAAAATTCCTTTGACTCAACAATCTGCTTCATAGGAAGGGGAAACAAACTTGACAGTAATCAAAGTAATTCAGGAGTCCATAACTTTTCTATCTAATAAAAGGTCTTCAGAGGATAAAGGTATGAACACATTACAGGAATTGAAGGATGAATCATGCAATGATAAAAATAGTAAGGTCTCCACTGCAGTAGAGGTGCTAGACAAACCTGCCTTAGCACAGTCGACTGTTGAATTTCATCAGAATGGACATGACAATGGTGGAAAAATTAGTGCTACAAAGGAAGCAATTGAAGGGTTATCTGATTCACAATCTTTGAATAAAGTAAATATGGCACTATTGGTTGAAGCCAATGATAAGTCATGGAGCATTCTTGTTGTAATGCCGGCTGGTGAAATAGAACAACAAACACAAAATCTGGCTCCAGATCCTTTTGTTTCTCCAAACATAATTGAAGACATAGCACAAGTATGCAACATTCACAACAAAGAAATTGCAATTGTTTCAATGAATGTGGACAACAAAGATATAGCTTTATAGAGCCAAAATGATTTACAGTCAGAGGAGCCATTCATTGGAATGACTGAAGGAGATAGGATAAACAATTTTGAGTCTGAGGTTGACATGGCAGATGCTGCAAATTGTTCTATTTCTAGGATTTAACTTGATTCAAGTGAAACAAAATACAATTCAAATGAAGTGTTCCAGAGCTTAGGGTGTCTGAACAAAATGGGTGCACCTCAAAAGCAGGAAGATATAAATCAAAACTCATCATATGAAATGGAAAACAAAGATGTGAACGGATTGACTACTGACACTAGGATTTTAAAGGATGGTAGTATGCTCACTTCAGATAATGAACTTCTGACATTGTCAGTTAATAGCATGACAACAACATGTATTATTTGAATTTACAAACAAACATAACACTAGTCAATCCTCCTGCACTTGACCAGTCTAACTTAGTATTAAATTCCAATATAATGCTTAATAAAATGTTCAGAAGTTGTCCCGAAATACCGTAAACTCCTGAGTTTCCCAACACACCATCCTATTTTCTTGGACGTGATTAAAGACACATGTACTGAGAGGTTGCACCGCAAAAATATTCTGGAGAGGCTGCACCGCAAAGAGCATGATTCCTTTGGCTTAGCTACCAAGTCTAAGTGGTATCTTTTCTGCCAAAATCACCTGGAATTTGTACCCAGCCTCATCTCTTTAAAATTCTGGAGAGGCTTCACCACAAAGAGTAGACTTCCTTTGGCTTAGCTACAAGTCGAAGTGGTATCTTTTCTGCCAAAATCACCTAGAATTTGTACCCAGCCTCATCCATTTGAAATTCAAGCCAAGCTACTAGAGCAGACCACAGTGAGAATGAAATACTGGTGGAGGGCTTAACACGTTTTTGACCTCAGTGAACTAGCAAACTCACCATCCAACACACCATTTTCAAGTCTTACACATCATCTTAGATTCATCTTAACTCTAGATCTATTAAGCACAAATAGGGATAAAAAGGAAGCCAGGTGCAAATATCTCAGTGCTTGAGATTGATCTATGCTGATTTATTTTTTTTCCAAGGAAAACCTCATGGGATACCCCACTTCCCAGAATATTCAGATAGAGTGCTGCTCAAATTCCAGTTGCTATAGTCGATGGTAACCATGAGGGACTCTACTGGATTTTAGCCAGTGACATATGGCAGCATGGCCTCCCCATGGACAACATAGCTTGAGCTAACCCTTGTGGCTCTATGCTGGTTTATATATATATGTATGCTTCATATTTTTTTAAAATTCTATATATATTTTATAATATGTTTGGTATTTTTTATTACAGATTTAGTTTTTTCCATTTTGATTCATAAGCATTATAGATGGACGTTACACCTTATCCCTACCAGGCTATAGAATATACCTTATTCCTTGTGAACCCATTGTAGCCCAGTTGAGACAAACCGGTGAGAATATTAATTTTTGAAGGGCATTGACCCATGTTTTGTTGTAAGCTGCAGTAAAGAGCCCATTAAGGCCTATTTGTAATAATTGAACCTTGAATTCAATAGACTGGTTAAGCTTGTTTTTTCCTCTGTTAGTTATGTATTGATTTTTGTGATTCTGCATCCATAACATTGTTGTGTGCTCTGAGAATAATTGTATCCCCAATAGGATTGCACCATTTTGGTAATAGAGCAGGTTTGATACTTGTTTGAGGGCATTTATAGAATTATGGCATCCATTTTCAGTCAATGTTTCAGACCAGGATACTGTAGTTGAAACTGGACTCTAGAGTACCAAAATGGAGGTCTGATGCCTACATCTGTGTGAATGGTATCAATATAGGGATTTTGTTGGGTACAGTCATTGGAAAGAAGACAATTCCAGAAGGAAAGAAGACCATTGGGTAGAAAGGTGATTAGGTAAATTTCACATAAACAACAATATGACAGCTAGGGATGGATATTCATGATGTGAGGTTATGATATTGGGTTTGTGCTAAACATTAAGATGATCTCCTCAAGCCCTAATTTACCTTTGATAAGATACCTTGCTTTTGTGCCACTTTGAATTTCCTTTTACTTTCTCTATATATGTCAAGAGAAAATTTCGACCCATTGTATTTATTGCTAAATTTGGTATTCATGACTTGGGGCTATGGCTTTTGTCTTACCCTAAATTGCCAATGTTGTCTATATTTATTCCTTTCTTAAGCGTATCAAGCAAAAGGATCCATTTGAAACTATTACTAAATTGACCAAAGTGGCAACTTTAATAAGCATGTCAACTCATAAAAGATTCAACTTTTCCATGCATAAAAACTAAGAACTAAAGTAAAAGGGATACCTATTGTTACTCATTGAAATTGTTGGAACAAGGTTAATACTTATTTCATCAAAGGAACAAGAACATAATTCGTTGGTCTTTGCACAGTAGAAGGATCTTGCGAATGGGATTAAACTTATGAATGATAATGGACCAATGAATGGGAAACAGGGGAGCATGTACTCAGCAAATCCAAACAACAAAACAAATAATCTGGTTTTTAATATGTATTACAGGGAAGTAGCTGCTTTGCACTTGTCTTGACAGAACATAAGAGGTGAATAATTCTCATTAAAGAATGGTTTCCAATATGAATGAATGAAGGAGAAAGAGGATCAATACACTGTAATACTGGTGCCCAGCAGTGGTATATAACTTGATAATGTTAGAGATGCGCTGATAAAGGGAGCCAAGTCTGATCAGAACTATCTACACATCTAACATGCAAATAAAGTGTTGTTTTCTAAGGTAGCTAGGCCAATTTGAATCCCAGGTCAAGTTTCTACCTGTCAGTGATGCTAGTACAAAGATTGAATCGATTTCCTATGTAAGATTTATTAATACCTTTTGCAAGACGAATGAAAATATAATTACATCCTACTGCTATGATATGTTTGGCATGAGGGATAGTTGACAATGGACATAGCAGGACATCTCAAAGGAAGTAATTTAAATGTTCTATTCATCACTCTAGGTCAGCAAACATAGTAAAATCTACCATGCTACTTTACCAAATAAACCTTTAAAGTCAGCTGGTATACAACTAACATAAGAGTGAAGCCGAATTATGAAGTTGATTTCTGGTGTATGATAATTTCTCCCTACACCCTAATAGACATATACGTCATCTCAGTCTAGAAGACAACACTACCATGCTACTTTACCAAATAAACCTTTAAATTCAACTGGCATACAAGCTAGCATAAGAGTGAATCCGAATTATGAAGTTGATTGCTGGTATATGATAAGTTCTCCCTATACCATAATGGACATATACCTCATCTCAGTCTAGAAGAAAACACTCCACAAAGGCACCATGTGTCAACTCTGAAAGGCACTCCACAAACCATCGATATTGCTTCAATTGGCTGACTAACCATTCCACCCCATACAAACTGTCAATGCTAAACGGTGAACTCTATAACACTGAGCTCACTCTGGATGATATCCACAAATATGTATGATTAACACTCAGATATATTTTCAAATTTGGTGTTAATATAACATACATATTCAAAATTCTAAGTTACAATTAAACAAAGAATGAACAACACATGCATCCACAGGTTTCCAGATTTTTTTTTGTTAAGGTGTAATGCCCATTTTGTCTAGATTCCCTACCATTCATAGTTAATAGTAAGGCTCAATCTTTATTCAAATTGCTACCACCAACATTACTCCAAGTCCATCAAGGACCTTGCATCTAGCTAAGAAATGGGTTTTCTCCATCATTTGAACTGGATTATTGTTGTAGTCATATTGGACTCACTAATATTTTTACAATTTCTCTTGAATTGAATTCCATTTTTTAGCACATGAAGAATGCATGATAATTCCATTTTGCTGCTGATAAAGTAGACCATGTTCATTTCTCTGGGCTACTCTTGGACTATTAATTTGGGCATCATTCCTCTGGGGTTGATAAACCTTATTTGTGAATGTGCATACCCTCTCCTAACAGGCCATGACTAAGGTATGATCTATTCTAGCTGGGATGTGAATGTGTTGTCTCTATTCTATATATAGTGGTTGATTTGAAGCTGTAGTAGGTACATATTTTGTAGATGGTAGGTATGATGGAGTTATATGTACTTCTTGGCAGATTTAAGAAATATTCCCTAAGTTTATCTTTATTTTGTAGCACTATTTAGTCTGTTGGATGTATCTAGATATTTTGATGAGAGGTTGAATAAGTTTTCATTTTTATACTACAATATAATCTTAAATAGATGTGGAGGGATCCACTTACAATACATACATTTTCAACTAATGACCCAAAGGAAACTTCTAATGGACAATTCCAACACTATTTGGATGTCTACAATCGAATATTATTGGTCTTGGCTAGCCACCCTACTCCTTAAAGTTTGTTTGCTTCAAAATACTTGAAAACGGCTTGCAAACAACTTGTAACTCTGACATTAAGCTTCCTTCTCTATTGGTTGTCCAAATTCCTATAGTAGTCTGAGACTTGTTGTATTAATGGTTTTCTAACAACACTTTTCCTACTTTTAAGATAAATTCCATGCATTTATTTCCATGATCTACTCATTCGTATGTCTTTCTTTCTCTGCTCTACAATATTAAAATGATGAAAATATAGTGAAATTTTCCTCTTTTTTGTGTGACAGTCCTCTTTTTTGTTGTTTACTTGCTTTGTTGTTGGGTAAACTTTTATAATGCTTCCATCTATTCTCAAGTGATTATGTGAATATTAGTACGACTCCATTAAAACAAATTTAGTGTAGTTATTTGAGCACTGAATGGTAAGTTAAAAGAGTGAACCTTGTTGATTTTAAGAAGTACAACACTACATGGGATAAACGTTCACTACATGGGATAGGATATTTGCATTGAATCCTCTAACTTTCAAGGTTAGGTGGAAAGGAAGCAATTCAAATGCTATTAAATTGTTTCTGATGTCAATTGTTAGGATGATAGCCTGTTAGTCATTAACAAGTTGGGCCTTAAGGTGGCATGTTGGACCCCTAGATAACAATTATTATTTATACTAAGCTGGGGAATTATTTGTTAAAGAACATGCCTTTTGTTTGCATAGCACAACTACATTTTACTTTGATTTTTGTCATTTTTACTACTCAGATGGTTATCCAAGAATACGTTTTCGTAAAATTTCCAACTGATGATAATGTTTAATAGAATTCGTTTTGACCTTTTTGATATTGTGTTATATAACAAATTGATGTCAATTTTTCAGAGCTGTCGAAAGTGCAGAAGCTTATTCTTACAAGGAAGGTAGTGGAAGGAGAAATATTGACTGTTGTGGAGGTCATCCCTAAGAGTGAGTCACAACAAAGCATTTGGGAGAAGTACAAAAAAGATGTTAAATATCAATGGTATGTTATAGATATTACTATTACTTCTATTTAGAATATTAGTGTTCTTGTCATGTCTACCCATGTTAGGGGTTCATGAGTTTCCTTCTAATGGGCATGTTATGATCATCTGTCTGGAGTTGCACAGACTTTTGATCCCTTTCTTTTACAATGCTTATGCTCATACAAAGCGCGTCTAGAGGATGTTGGATGTTTCTTACAAATGTTGGATAGTTTGTTGTCTTTGCCTACAGATCTAGAATTAGATTAAATGCATAGAATAAATAACACACGCATATTCGCATGGCTTAATACAAATAAATTTTGTAAGAGACGCTTATAATATGGAATACCATTACTTTCAAGGATTTTAAGTTTTCTCCTAACTCATACACTTACTTGCATCCATACATGCACACACAACAATTTTGTTGTTGAGTTAGAATCTCAAAACACATAGAACTTTTATTTTTAAAGTCCTTGACCTATTGATTCTTTATTCAAATACTGTTGTGATTCTTTTCTATATTCCACTATGTTGTCTTGTGGCCTTTGTATTGTTGTGGAACTCTGATTTTTTCAGCTGTGTTTAAGGTATTCTAATTCTTTCAAAATTATGTTCACTTATGGAACATCGGTTTTGGAAACTTAGGGTGATAGGTCTCAAATTGTGTTGACCACTTTGTTGTGTCCATGACCTTGAAATTTTGGAGGTTTTCTTCTTGTGTCCTTTCATCCCCACAACTTTTCTATTTTAGATTCTTGCAGTTCTACAAGACGATGAACTTGCACAATAAAATTCTCTCATTTTCACCTAGATTAGTCCTCCCCTATCTAAACCCCATGTGATCCCCAAATGTAAAGTCAAATGTTGTATTATTTAATATTAAGTGAAAAAAATTGAACTATCTCCAAGACCCCCACCTCTCTTCGTTCTCTAAGGTTCAATTTTATACAATGGTATTTGAATTTAAATTGGCACATCTAATTCCAATGGGAAAGAAATTGAATCGTCCATTATTAAAACTATTGGTATTTAGAACCCCATAAATCAAATTAGTCTTCATCGTCACAAATATGGAACTCATGAATTGTTCATTAACGTGCCTAAGATAAATTTCAATTTGAGATTGTTTGTTGATAAACCCCTTTTAAAATTTTGAATAGTTCAAGCAAACATTTGTTCTTTTCTATGTAAAGTTTTCTTTATTCATTCCTTCTGCATGTCTCTTCACTAATTTTTACTCTAAATCCCTTTATTCTCTTTTTCTTTTTGTGTTGTTTTTGTCAGCTCTTATTTCACATTCTCTTCATTAGCTATTATTAAATGAATTTATGAAGCTATGTTGCATGGAGGCGCCCCCCTCTCTACCCCTACTCCCGAAATTCACAGGATTCATGAAGCTATGTTGATGAAGTGATGGAATGCCCCTTCAGAATCGATGGAACAATCGTTATTAAGATGAGAAACCCCTGAACTTCATCTACCTCCTTGTGGCCTTATCAATTGTGGAAACCGATATGATCCTTTTTCCTGTTGACATCTTACTAATTTTTAGATTATAAATAATGCACATAATAAAAATCAACTTTGTTGGTGTTAATTGTTAAAATATTCATTATATGATATATGTTGCACATAGTAGACATATTCTTTTAGTAACCATTCACGATTTCTTCTCTTACCATCCCATTCCTAAACAAAATCACCTCATCAATGAATAACAACATGTATGTAGCAACACAAACATCATCAATTGGTTTCTACAACTATTTCTTAAACACATTCATGATTCTTTGTCCATATCAAGTTTAGGTTATTAGGTATGCATGAATACATTATGTTGTTCTCTAAGACTCTTTTGCAGACCACTTTAATAGATTGCGTAACTGTTTAGGATATTTTGTTGCCTGAGCATGGTAGGTTTTTGTGCTTATTAGTGTGGTTGAAAAAATAAATTGGATTTTAAGCATGAATGTCTTTGGATCTTATTGTCTTTTATTAGAATTACAAATGATGAAATCTATGTGTTAATATTTCTCCTCTTCCCGATTCTTGAAGGGTCCTAGCTCAATGGAAGAGCGCCTGCTTTACAAGCAGGAGGTTGGTGGTTCAATTCCTCCATGCCCTAATGATATTGGAATGTATTTCTAAAGGTAAAAAATGTATTAGTGCAAGATGGATGCAATATTAGACACAATACTAAATGCAAAACAAGATGTAAAAGTGGACGTCACACTAAACACAAAAGTGGATGCAAAAGTCGACCTTATTTCAGACACAAAAATGGATGTCATACTAAACGCAAAATTGCATGCAAAAAGAGACTCAACACTAGACACAATTAATGACTCAAAACTAGATGCAATACTAGTCCAAAACTAGACGCAACAGTAGATGCAAAAGTGGACTCCTAACTAGACATAAAATTGGACATTATTGTGAGCACAAAATATGGTGTGTCACATTAGAGGAAATTTGGGGTCTAAAATGGGCCTTATAAGAAAACGTGCCAAAATAAGTTTTTGTGAGTTGGAATTCAAGAACTAATAGAATTTCAATAAAATAAGTCAACCATAATGGTTGAATTGACATATTTGTCATTAAAAAAAGCTACTTTTTTTGTTCATATTTTCGACATATCTCATTGTGTTTTTACCCAAATTTCGATCAGGAGAGCTCTTTGGATGTGGAATTTGATTCTGCATCCAACGAGTACCCACACTACATACTTTTGATAGACCTCGCTACCCCAAAAATAAGAAATACCTGAAAAACGTGATGATGATGTCATCATCATGTTTTTAGGTATTTCTTATTTTTGGGGTAGCAGGGTCTGTCAAAAGTATGCAGTGTGGGTACTCGTTGGATGCGGAATCAAATTCCACACCCAACGAGCTCTCCTGATCGAAATTTTAGTAAAAACACAGGGAGAAATGTCGAAAATACGAACACAAAAAGTAGTTTTTTTCTTTCTTCCTCCAAAATTAATCAATATTATTTATTATTTTCCTTAGGAGGCCCATTTTAGACCCCAAAATTCCTCTAATGATGGACATAAAACTAGGTGTAACACCAGGTGAAAAAATGGAAGGAACGTTTGGCGCAAACAGAAACTTAAATGAGACACAATATTGGATGCAAGATGGGACAAAACACTGGATGTAAAACTAGACGTAATATTGAATGCAAGATGGGATGCAAAATTGGACACAAAACTAGATGCAATATTAGATGCAAAAATGGGTGCAAAACTAGGCACAACACTAGTCGCAACACTAGGTGCAACATTGGGCTCAAACATAGATGCAAAAAAAGACATCAACCGGGATGCAAAACTAGGTGCAAACCTAGACGCAAAATATGACATAAAATAAGATGAAACATTAGGCACAAACATGGATACAAAAAAAGACGTAAATTAAGATACAAAATTAGATGCAAATGGGGATGCAACATTATAAGTAAAATTGGATGCAAAACTAGACGCAACATTGGGCTGAAAATTGGATGCAAACATAGATGCAACGTTAGATGTAGAAATGGACACATAATTTCATGCAAAACATGGTGCAAAATTGGGTGCAAGACTCGATGAAAAACTAGGAGCAAAATAAGATGCAACATTGGATGCAAAACTGAGCGTGAAACTGGGTGCAAACAAGGATGTAACAAAGGACGCAAAAAATATGCAATAGGAGTTGCAAAATTGGGTGGAAATAAAAGCGTAACAAAAGATGCAAAAAATTGGGCACAAAAATGGACACAAAAATGGATGTTAAAAAGGACGGAAAAAAAGATGCAATAGATGGCGTTTTACGAAAATATACAATAGCACCAGGTTTAGCGCCAGATTGTTCACCACAATTGAGAAAAAATTACACTAAAATCTGGCGCTAAATTCGACGCTAAATCCAGTTTTTGTTGTAGTGTTAACATTGCACTTGTTGAAGTGCTGGTGTTGGTCGACTGATTTGGGCTTTGCCTTACTTGGTCATATTCCTTCTTCCCACATTCATATGTATAATGACCAAATTTCTTACAATAATGACATTGAATTTTTTATTTATCAAACCTTTGGCCACTTGGCTGACATGGGTTCTGATTGTCTCCTCTACCACCAAAATTTGCAGGACTTATGCCTCATCCTCCTCTTGAAGAACTTCTTCCTCTGCCTCTAAGGTTGTTTCTCCCCTGCCTCTACCATGGCTTATGGATGACTGTGCTGCAAATGCACCTTCCAATGATGTCTATTTTCTGCTGAGTCCGTGTTCATGATTGATGAGTGAAGCTTGCAGCTCATTGGTAGTAAACGTCGACATGTATGTGTGTTCTTCGAATGTCACAACCAAGTTTTCAAATCTTGGGGGAAGACTTCTGAGAATTTTTTCAACCACTCTTTGGTCTTTTCTGGAATCTCCATGAGATTTCAGTTGGTTTATCAAACCAATAAATCTGGTGTAGAATGTGTCTACAGTCTCTAAATATTTTGTTGACAAAGATTCAAAATATCTTCTTAGAATCTGCAGCTTGGATGTCCTTACCTTATCCAAACCTTGATAGGCGGTCTCCAATGTATACCATGCTTTCTTAGCATTAATTCTTGCTGCTACTCTTGGAAGTATGCTTTCATGCTTTGCTTGGTGTGTGTAGAACAGAGCTTTTCCATCTTTCTTCCTATGTTCCCTCAAGACAACTTTCTCAGTTTGTGTGAGATTGTTATATGTTGTCATGTCTGTTGGTTCTGCATAACCATGCTAGACAATCTCCCAAACATCTTGTCCTCTGAACAAAGCCTTCATAGTTAGAGATCAATATTCATAATTCTTTCCTGTAAAAATTGGAGTTTGTAGTGAACCAGAAGTGGAAATCATTTTTAATTTTTAATTAACTTTCCTTAGAAAATTACTTTTCCACTTTTTAAGACAAGATTTCTTTCCTAAACCTTGCTCTAATACTAGTTAGCCAAAATCGAGCAAACTAAACTTGAGTTTACTGCTCAGTTATTAAAAATTAATTTTCACGCTGACCTCCTTTTTGTTTCTTTTAGTTGTCAGGTGAAACTTGTCTAACTCCCGACTAAACAAGTTATCAAATTTGGTCATCCTTTTAGAATCAACTAGTTTACTTCGACAAGTTCTTACTTGTCGGTAACTTCACTTCGACAACTAGTCGATTGACCTCTTCGACCACTAGTCGGTTACTTCACTTCGACCACTAGTCAGTTGACCTCTTCAACCACTAGTTGGCTGATCACTTCAATCACTAGTCGGTTTACTCAACCGACCTTGTCAGTTCACTTGGTTTTAGTCAAAATCTACAGAGTATGTTTCTTAGTCTAAAAGAATTAAGAAATTACAAATTATTTTCACATGTGAGTAAGATGAAGTAAAAATAGACATATTAACAATTCAACATAACTTATAAAAACAAATAACCAAATATGTAGGAAGACTTGAGTCGACCACTATGCCATAAAACCTGGAACTTTCACGAGATGAGAATTTTAAGGATTCTTGTTCTTTCACTCAACCGTAATTGTAAAAGACATTTACACAAGTAAATATGGATGAAATGTGTGGCGAAATAAACATACATTCCACCATAAACTATTTCATATATATATAGTCCATAAATAACAAAGATAATACAAACTTGTAGATCCAAACTTGTCAGCTCACTGACTGATCCTTTTACAGAGATTCGTCTCTTCAACAAAATCACATACATGGAATCTTGAGCTTCAACTTCTCTTTCTCTCTTTTCCCACCCAGAGTTCTCTCTGCTATCTCTATTGTGTCTAACCTGATTTACAATCTTCTTCTTCTATTTATAGGAAACCTGAAAATTGCTTCTACATGAATCGACTGACTCACCATTAAAGACTGTAATAACTATGTACCTAACAACTTAGCTTCATAAATTAATTCGACTGGTTGACATTGCGAAATCATGGAGTATTCACTCTTGTTAGATTGACCGACAAGATCTTAACTGATACGGACTCTAAAAGAGTCGGCTGAGATTATATACGGATCTGCAAGTAATTATTTTTCCAACATGTTCAAGAGCCTTAGGATTTGGAGCAGTTCAACCTCTTTATTCATTTTTTATTGTCGAAGTTGTATCTGTATTTTCTGCCATGACAATGACCAAATCAAATCGAGAACCGAAATTTATTGCTCCATTTTTGTCTAGTTGGGACTAATCTCCATCTTAGTAAATGTTTTGGAGCATTACAATTTCACAACTATGTGAAAATATCTCACTAAAAGGGTTCGATAGAGGATGCTATCCAATATCCTTGCATTCAAGGTTGGGTGACTCGATAAGGAGGAGAATTCTAGTGGAGCTATTTGCTCCAGACTTGCAACAGAGGCTAATGTGGCAAGTAGCTAACCTAAAAGATTTAATATGTCTAGTAAAGTTGTGAATTGTGTTACGGTTTTCTAATGATTGGAATATGTTATTCGTATTACAGGTGAAATGTCTGGTCGGAGATCAAATATCATTACTTGTACAAACCTTCTCTCTGATAATAGCATTCTTGATGGGTTTGATTTTAGCATGGTGTCTTGCAGTTGTAATAATCACAGCGCAACCCTACATAGTATTAAGTTTCTACACTAAAAAGGTTATCCTCACGGCCATGTCTCAAAAGGCCCTCAAAGCTCAAGATCAAGGCAATCAACTCATAGCAGAGGCTATCTCTAACCATTGTATTATTAGTTCCTTCTCTTCACAAGAGAAGACTCTTCATCTGTTCCAAAAGTCTCAAGAAGGCCTTCGCAGAGAGAGTATAAAACAATATTTGCTTGTAGGATTTTCTCTCGCATTGTCACAATGCATCATTCTATTCAATACAACTCTGGACTATTGGTATGGAGCATAGCTTGTTTCAAAAGGAGAAATCACCTTCAAATATTTTTCCTAATTTTTTACATTCTCCTTAACACTAGAAAAGTGATAGGAGAAGCAAGAAATATGAGCAATGACATAGCTAAAGGTTCTGATGTAGTCAAATTTGTATTTGGCATCCTGGGTAGAGAGAGTCGTGTTGGAAATATTAATTACTCCATGATCCAAATAGCACATCAGTTGACTCTCTCAGAGTCTGTAGCAGGTTAGATTATGTCAGATTATGTCAGACACTGTGACAAGATGAATATATCACGTCTCATATATAATCCAGTTGAATTTAATTATTGAAGCTAAGTTCTTAGGTAGAGAGTTATTGCAGTCTTTAATGTTAAGTTGATAGCTTCAGAGAGAAGCAATTTTAGTCAGTAGAAGTTTTCTATATGAAGAAGAAGATTGTAAATCTATAATATACTCTCAAGAGACAGAGTCTAACAGTAGAGGAGAAGAAGAAGAAAAACTCTATTAAGAGTCTGAAGCTCAAGCTTCTATGTTTTGTAAAAGTGTTGAAGTGTCGAAGCTCTATGAAAGGTGAAACATCATTGTAATTTCCAAATCTATATTTACGGCTGTAATTTTTTGTTATGCCGTCATATGAAATATAAATCCATAAGTTTATGGTTTAATACAAGTTTTATTTAGCCACATATATTCTCTAGATTTACCAGAGTGAATGTTGTTTGCATTTACTGTAAGTGAAACACACAAAGAATCCAAATTTATTTCACTATGTAAAAGTTCAAGTTTTTATCGGCATAGTGCTCGACACAAATCTTGGTTAATATTTGTTTAAATAATATTGTGAGTAAGTTGCAATAGTTGTGTCGCAGCTAATCCCAAGTTACAGCAGTGAAAAGTATTTTTTCATATACTAAGTCACCAAGACTAGGAAATATAAATTTGTTCTATCGAAAAGCCGGTCTAAGCCAAGAAGCCAAGTAAGTTCACGAGGTAAAAGTGAGTCAGCTGAAAAGTCACTAGTAGTAACTTTGCGCAGTAATTTCATATCAAGCATATCTTGGTTGCAAGACTTTGGAAAAAAGTTAAAAGGGGAAAACAAAAGGTTGTGATGTTGATAACTCAAGTTAATTGCCACCGCTGAAACAAATATTTTCCTAAAAGGGAAAAAGTAATTTTCTAAGGAAAGTTAAAAATTAAAATGGCTTCTACTTCCGATTCAAATATTTCGAGTTTACAAACTCTGATTTTTACAGAAAAGAATTATTAATATTGGTCTCTAACAATGAAGGCTTTGTTCAGGGGTCAACATGTTTGGGATATAGTTCAGAATGGTTATATAGAACCAGCAGATCAGGCAGCATATAATAATCTCTCACAAGCAGAGAGAGATGCCCTGAGGGAACTGT
>LPNX010755614.1:153115-222155 GCA_001517045.1 Pseudotsuga menziesii | reverse complement strand
GCCTTTTGCACTGTTTCATTCTTCAATGGCTGAGTAAATTGTGAGATCTTCTTTATGAGTTGTGTGTTTGTCTACAGATCTATATGCTCAAATTTAACAGGAACAGAGGAAGAAAGATGGAAAAGTTATCATTCTACATGCACCAAGATATGCATTAAAGCATACTTCCAAGAGTAGCAACAGGAAATATCGCAAAACAAGTATGGGACACATTGGGAACAACCTATCAAGGTTTGGACAAGGTAAAGACTTCCAAAATACAGATTCTGAGAAGAGATTTTGAATCTCTGTCCATGAAAGAAACAGAGTCAGTAGACTCATTTTATACCAAAATTTTTGGTTTGATAAATAAACTAAAATCTCATGGAGAAACCATAGCAGACTAAAGGGATGTTGAAAAAATTATCAGAAGTCTTCCCCCAAGATTTGAATCCTTAGTTGTGACCTTGGAAGAAAAAAAGACATGACTGTGTTTACCATTGATGAGCTGCAAGCTTCACTCATCAATCATGAACATAGACTCAACAGAACAAATACATCATTGGAAGGTGCATTTGTAGCACACTCATTCATAAGCCGTGGTAGAGGCAGGGGGAATAATTCGAGAGGCAGAGGAAGAAACTTCTGAAGAGGAGGACGCAACAGTAGTCCCATGGATGTCCAATGGTAGAGGACATAATTAGAACCCCATTCATCCAAGTGGTCACAAGTTTGATAAATCAAAAATTCAATGTCATTATTGTAAGAAATTTGATCAGTATGCATATGAATGCAGGAAGAAGCAATATGACCAAGGAAAGCAAAACCAGAACCAGTCAATGAATACCATCATTTCTTTGAGCGCAATGTCGATGGCATGTGCATCCCCAATTGAATGCAATACCATCCAAGAAAGTATGTATGAAATATGATATCTAGATTCAGGTTGCAACAATCATATGACTGGTAATTTAAATTTGTTTTCCAATCTAGATAATTCAGTTCAAACTGATGTTACACTTGGAAATAATGTCCAATTCACTGTTTTGGGAAAAGGTAATGTTAGTATTCTAACCAAACAGGAGGAGCATAAGTATATTCCTGATGTCTATCATGTCGAAGGTCTGAAACATAATTTTTTGAGCATTGGACAGTTGATACAGAAAGGTTACAGATTTTACATGGAGGACAATCACTGTGTGATTAAAGATATACTTCCAAGCAACCAGCTGATAGCAAAAGTTCCAATGACAAGCAATCAATTGTTTCCATTGACGATAGTCCCAGACAATACAAGAGCTGCATTCAAGGTAGAAAGAAAAGAAGAATTCGTACAATGAGAGAAGAAAGAAAATGACAACGCTGAAATTCAAGCTGCATTTCAAATAGAAGTTCAGGATGATTTGTGGCTATGGCATTTCAAATTTGGAAATTTGAATTTTGGTGGGTTGAAGCTATTACACACAAAGAACATGGTGAAAGGATTTCCATTAATCAACAAACCAAATAGAGTTTGTGAAGGTTACATTTTTGGCAAGCACCATAGATATACTTTTCCAGTCAGAAAGTAATACAGAGCACGCACGCCACTTGAGATTGTGCACTCTGATATTTTTGCTCCAATACAGACATCATCCATTGGTGGCTGCAATTATTTTCTTACTTTTATTGATGACTACTCAAGAAAAACATGGGTATATTTTTTGAAACATAAATTTGATGCTTTTAATTGTTTTTAGCAGTTCAAGGCACTCATGGAGAACCAAAGTGATCACTGCATCAAAATCCTAAGGACAGACAGAAGCAGTGAATATGTTTCAAATGAATTTCTAAATTTTTGCAAAACCCATGGAATATAGAAGCAATTCACTACGCGTTATATATCTCATCATAACAATGTCACATAAAGAAAGAACAAAACCATTATGGAGATGGCATGCAGCATGATGGAAGCCAAGCATTTTCCAAATGAATATTGGGTTGAAGCAGTTGGAACTATTTTATACATTATGAACCGATGTCCAACAAAGAGTGTGAAGAACAAAGTTACTCAAGAAGCATGGGCATGTATGAATCATAGTGTTTCTCATTTATAAGTTTTTGGTTGTGTCGCATATGCTCATGTTCCAGATGAGCTGAGAAAGAAATTAGACAAGAAGGGACAAAAATGTACTTTTGTTGGTTATTCTAAAGACACAAAAGCATACAAGTTGTATGACCCTGTCGCAAGGAAATTAATCATTAGCTATGACGTTCAATTCGTCGAGAATGAATCATAGGATGGAACCCTCAAGAATAATGTCAAGATTGTGTCGAATGTCAAGCATGATGACGTGACAGAGGAATTGGTTCAAACACCACATGCAAGTCAACTGCTCACAACACTATCGACTCCCATGACACCACGACATGGTTCAGTACAAGGAACATCAACACAAGTCGCAGCTTAAGCTATGTAGTCAAGCACGCCAAGAGGAAATCATATCCCATCAAGAAGTTCGACATCAACAAATCCAGTGAAGAAAAGAAGTATGCGTGAGATATATGAAGCAGGTACACCAAATTCCTTCTCTCTCTTTACATTGTTTTCTCAAATAGATGATCCACTAACATTTGAGGAAGCTTTTGAAGATGAAGTATGGGCACAAGCCATGGATGAAGAAATAGAATGCATTGAGAAAAACTAGACATGGGAACTGGTTGATGTACCAAAAGGTAAATATGTAGTCAACATCAAATGGATTTACAAGACCAAAGAAAAAATGGTAGCAAGAAGCACAAAGAAAGAATGGTAGCAAGAGGGTTCACACAACAAGCTGATATTTATTTTAATGAAACATTTGCACTAGTTGTGTGCGTGGATACAATCAAAACTGTTTTGGCCATCGCTGCACAAAACAAATGGCCTATTTATCAAATGTATGTTAAATCAACATTTCTGAATGGTTATTTGGATGAATAAGTATATTTGGAACAACTGCGAGGCCATGAAGTTCCAGGACAAGAACACAAAGTGTACAGGTTTAAAAAGGCACTCCATGGTTTGAAGAAAGCTTCAAGATCTTGGTACAGTCGCTTTGATTCCTATATCATTAAGAATGGATTTCACAGAAGTGAAAGTGAACCAACACTGTACAACAAAGTGAATGAGGAAGGTAACATGTTAATTTTTTTCCTGTATGTAGATTATTTAATATTTATTAGTGATGTTGGCATAAAAGAATGTAGAAAAATCATGGAACATGAATTTAAAATGACTGATTTGGGGCTCATGAAGTTTTTTTTGGGCGCCAAAGTTCAACAGTCTGAAAGTGGTATTTCCATATCACAGTCAAAAGTATGCAAGTATAGTTTTAAAAATATTTAATATGTCTAGTTGCAAGTTAGCTCCAACACCAGTAATAACAAGTTTAAAATCGAGGAAAGATGATGATGGGTCAACTGTAGATCCTACGCTGTTTAAAAGGCTTATTGGCAGCCTTATGTATTTAATAGCAACAAGACCAGACATCATGTATGGAGTAAGTATGATCTCAATTTTCATGGAGTCACTAAGAGACTCTCATTAGCAAGTAGGTAAAAGAATTCTGAGGTATGTAAGTGGCACAAGATATCTTGGCATAATGTATTCAACCTCAGAAAATTTTAAACTCATTGGATACAGTGACAGTGACAATGGAGGCAGCATAGATGACAGGAAAAGCACATGTGGGTACACATTTCATTATGGTATAGGTGTTGTTTCGTGGGCTTCGAAGAAACATCCCATATTAACTCTATCTCCAAGAGAAGCAGAGTATGTTGCAACAATAAGTGTTGCATGTAAAGTCGTTTAGATGAGGAGAATGTTAAAAGACCTATCGCAGAACCAACAACAATTTTATGTGAAAACAATTCAGCCATTTCCTTGTCAAAGAATCATGTGTTTCACAAGAAAACCAAACACATTGATACAAGGTATCATTTCATAAGAGAATTGGTGAATACCAAAGAAATTCGTTTAGAATTTTGCAGGTATGAAGATCAACTTGAAGACATCTTTACAAAACCATTGTCAAGGGATACATTCCAATATCTCCAAAGTTATTTAGGAATGACAAGTTCTACATAGTGAACTATGTCATGAACAGAGCATGTTTCAGCTTCGGAAACATTTTGTAATATTCTTTTTTCAAATTCCAATATGCTCATCATTAAGGGGGAGTGTTGGAAATATTAATTACTCGCTGATACAAATACCACATCAGCCAGCTCTATCACAGTCAGTAGCAGGTCATATTATGTCAGGAAGTCTGACAGGATGAATAGATCACGTCTCTCGTATACAAGCTAATTGAATTTAATTGTTGAAGCTAATTTCTAAGTTAGAGAGTTATTACAGTATTTAATGTTAAGTCGGTATATTTAGAGAGAAGCAATTTTAGTCAATAGAAGTTTTCTATATGAAGAAAGATTCTAAATCTGTAATATAATCTCAAGAGATAGACAAAGAGATGATAGAGGAGAAGAAGAAGAAAAATTCTCTGAAGAGTTTGAAGCTCAAGCTTCTGTGTTTTGTAAAAGTTTTGAAGAGTCGAAGCTCTATGAAAGCTGAAACATCCTTGTAATTTCCAAATCTGGGGTGTAAATTTTTGTTATGTCATCACATGAAATATAAATCCATAAGTTTATGGTCTAGTACAAGATTTATTTAGGCACATATCTTCTCCAGGTTTAGGAGAGTGAATGTTGTTTACATTTATTGTAAGTGAAAGAAACAAAGAATCCAAATTTATTTCACTGTGTAAAATTTCAAGTTTTTACCCGCATAGTGTTCGACACAAATCTTGTTTAATATTTGCTTAAATAATACTCTGAGTGAGTTGCAATAGTTGGGTCGCAAGTGTTTTTCCATATCCTAAGTCACTAAGACTAGGAAATATAAAGTTGTTATGTCGAAGCAAAAGTTGGCCACATGAGTTGGTCGCAACCTAATTCATGTCACAGTAAAAGCCGGTCTAAGCCAAGAAGCCAAATAAGTCTCACGAGTTAAAAGTGAGTCAGGGGAAAAGTGAGTAGCAGTAAATCTTCCCAATAATTTAGTTGCAAGCATATCTTGGTAGCAAGACTTCGGAAAAAAAGTTAAAAAAGTTAAACAAAAGGGTGTGCTGCACAGTTACTCAATTAATTGGTTGCAAGCATATCTTGGTCGCACGACTTTAGAAAAAAAGTTAAAAAAGTAAAACAAAAGGTTGTGGTGCACAGTAACTCAAGTTAATTGGTGTGGCCGTCGTTTTTCCCGAGAAAAGCCTTATAAACCCAGATGATGAGAGAGGAGCGAGAAAACGAATAGTATAGATGGAAACGTGGACGCGAGACATGTAGACTTCGCTTACCCAGGTCGTTCAGATGTTATGATCTTGAAGAACTTATGCTTAACGATTAAAGCAGAAAAAAACATGGCTCTGGTAGGACAAAGAAGACCGGGAAAATCAACCATCATTGGATTAATTGAAATATTCTACGACCCACTAAAGAGATCAGTGAGAATCAATGGCACTGACATCCAAAATTTCATTCTGAAGAGCGTGAGAAAGCACATAGCTCTGGTAAGTCAATATCCCATTATGTTTGCAGGAAGCATTCGAGACAACATTCTATATGGAAAAGAGAATGCAACCGAGGTGGATATGGTCGAAGCTGCAAAGGCTGCCAACGCTCATGGCTTCATTAGGTAAATACTACATTTGACACAGATTGTTCATTCATTAAAATATGTTCATTAATTAGCTGCAATTGAAAATTTGAAATAGATAGTTTCTGCATTAAAATAGGACAGATTGAATCAATGAAGTGAATTTAAGTTGGATCTCATATTGTGCAGCTCTTTGGAGGAGGGATACAGAACAAATTGCGGAGAAAAAGGAGTGCAATTATCGTGACAGAAGAAGCAGCGGATTTCCATAACGAGGGAGATCATAAAGAATCCAAGCATATTACTCCTCGACGGGGCAACGAGCGCATTGGACAACCATTCAGAGAAGATCGTTCAAGAAGCGCTAGACAAAATCATGGTGGGGAGAACGAGTATTTTGATCGCTCATCGACTGACTACCATTCAAAATGCATATTCCATTGTTGTGATTCAAGATGGAAAAATCGTTGAGCAGGGAACTCATTCGTATATGATGAATAAAGGAGAAGGTCGTAATCCATATTACTCTCTTGTCAATATATAACGAAGCCACTGCTAAATTCTCATCTCCTTTCAAACAAATTTTCAATTTGTATTGATAGATCTCGTTCGTCAAAATACCTCCGGTTTGACAGCCGAGTTTATCAATACGGAGATATTCTAATATTCCAATTTGTAAATAGAAGCCATAAGTAGTAAATGGTTATATGTTTATAAATTTTTATAGAAATAACTAATTATTTAGTTTTATGAAAGCACTTATTTTTATGAAGATAGTTTACTATTAAACTAGCATACCCCAAAACGGGAAATGAAATACCGAAGAAAAAATGAAATGAATATTAATGAAGACTTATCTTGCTTGAAATAATGCTAATAACATAGATGTATGAATCGAGATAAACGATGCCCTAAGGATTGAGTCACCTTCGAGATAAAATTATGCTAGATGCAACCAAAATACCAAGTTAAATACCTAACCCATTGGCCTGGATTTAGTTTCATGACATGATTAAGATTTCGACCCTATTAAGATTAAGAAAAATTGCATGTCTAAAATGAAAGTGCAATGCTCTCTCCGACCATATTTTCCTGTTAAACCTCCATTGAATAACACACATCCCATGTCTATGCATTTGAATCATGCATGATTCTATTCTCCACCATAGTTGTCTTTTTCTTTTACCATGAAAGCACGTCATATGGCTGGAGGCATTGTTGGAGGGATCGTAGCGTCATTAATCATATAATTACAAATCAATCTCTACTCATGAAACTCCTTGGTTGCTTGCTTTTGGAAGCTGTTCGTGTTTGTGTGAGATGGTTTTACAGATGATTTTTAATTTGTTGGTCGGTTTCAGGGAATATTATCACCCCATGTATTGATTAGGTTGTTTGACTGTCTTGGATATGTCAGAACTTTGAAAGCAGTTTTGGTTTCCATTTGGGTTAGAGATAGATAGATCTATTCGGATCTTGCTCCAATATTTTGAAAGCAAGTCAACTGAAATGTGAGATTTTGTTACCAAAATCCTAAAGCTCTGCTTCATGGCATGAAGGATTATGCAAGAAAAGGGCTCGGAACACTCCCTTTGACAGAGAAAACGCGACCTAACCCTAGGTTCCAATTCCAACGAGCTCCATTGAATTCCTTTTGAATTGAGGTTGGAGATCTACTTGAGGCAGTCAAACACCTCTTGGTGATGAGAAACATCCACATTTACTTATTAAATTTAATTACAACGATGGTGCAGATGGTTGGTTCCCGATCTATCTAAATCAACCAAAGGCGTGTTCTCCATGATACAATCATACAACCTCCAAATGAGGGAGATCTATAAAATCCTGAAATGATAAGCTTGAGTTAAAAAATAGGCGGGTGAAATGCATTACACGTGGCTTCACTAAGAATGACTGGATGGATTGACGATAGCCAACTGCATATTCGAGGACCCCCGGATTCGAACACATGCCCCCTTCTCTTTCTTTGACTACATATTAATAGATATGGCTTGCTAGTATGTTATAAAATGAGAACACAATATAACATTTAGTAGATTGATAATTTAATGATAATGATAATGATTTTTAAGAAATTAAACATAACTATTAATACGAGGTCCATTGCAAAAGAAAAACCATTGTAAAATGCACACAAAAAGACCAAGTATGTCATGGAGAGTATGAAATTTCAATTGGAATGGTCAGAAAAAAACAAATGGAAATTCTTCTAAGAAGAGAATCTCAAAGATATTCTTTTAAGAAACAAACAATATCGATGATGTGTAAATATTGTTATTATAATATAATATAATATTGTTAGTTATTTAACTCTGAGATGGATGATATTCTTTCATTGTAAATATTGTTAGTATAATATAATATAATATTGTTAGTTATTTAATGCTAAGATGGATGATATTCATTAATTAATATATGTGGCAACAAGCACAAAGGAAAATTCAATGCTACTTGTCGGCATTGGGGGAGGGGGTTACACTCATATAAGGTTTGTCCACTAATTCTAAGAAATCATATTAGGTTTGTCCTTTAGCATCAACGAACAATGGGAAAGTATGAAATCTATTTATTCCTCCATTGATAAAGCAGTCTATCATGCATGAGGAATAAAAGAAACATATTTATGTGGGTGGGTTTAAATCCATCATCATTGCTTCCTTCCCTCCTTCCTTCGAATGACGATTCATGGGTTGTAGCATGAATGAATTATTCGCTGGGATTGGTTCTATGTAGTGCCCACTTTAGAATAACCTGAATCTGTTAATTCACGCTACATGAACCACTAGGTGTTTTACTGATGTTTTTTATTTATTCTATCTATACTTACCGACATGACAATAGACGGACGAGTCAATACATTCATGAAAGTTGAGTTAGGGTTTCAAATAATTCTATCCCGCCACTATTTTAGCCTACTTAATTAAATCGTTGGTCGAGCAACTCCCTAGTTACCGAAAGGATACGAGTCAATATGTCAAAGTAAAGAAACACTTCATTAAGTTATCTATGGAGGGGAGGTAAGTAAAAAAAACTAAGTATCTAGCCAATAACTATAAACTAGTAGTCCAACAAAAATAAAGTAGAATGTCAATGTCTTGATACAATCACAGACCCCAAGACTGGAGATCTTGAAACTGTACAAGAGGGGACATAAGGAAGGAAAGAAAAAAATAGGACCAGGGATTTCAATGCCCCCTTATCATCTTGAATTGCATCCTTTCCAACGTTTTTCTAGTTGTTTCTTTTCTTTCTTATATTTTGAAATCCAAAGTATTCAAACAAGCACAAAATAACTTCTAGAAAATATCTATTGTCGCTACAATTTGGAAATTACTGGGTTAGGTTTGAGTTTCTTTCTAATGTAGGGCTTTTATAATAAAAAACATGAAAGAATAAATCCATAACATTTGGCGGTCTCGAGGCTAGGCGTCTGTGATTCAATATCAGTTTGATTTTGAATTTTAGAATGTGTTGGTTTTACGTTAACTACCTCAAAAACTCATGAAAATTGTACCCACGAAGTCTGTTTTCCTATTGGGTAGGCTATTCCATCATTTTGCAGAGCTTAGCACACCACGAATATGCTTTATCTCAGGTTATTTGTAGTTTTCTCATCAATTTTGTGTAGTTACATCAATTCTTGTAGGTTATTCCACCATTTTGCAGAGCTAAGCACAAGAGAAGAAGATACAGGCAAAGAGACGGTAGAGGAGAAGAAGAAGCAAAACAATGTGAAGAGTTTGAAGCTCAAGCTTCTGGGTTTTGTAAAAGTGTTGAAAAGTCGAAGCTTTATGAAAGGTGAAACATCCTTGTAATTTCCAAATATGTATTTACGGCTGTAAGTTTTTGTTATGACGTCACATGAAATATAAATCCATAAGTTTATGGTTTGATACAAGTTTTATTTAGCCACATATCTTCTCCAGATTTACTAGAGTAAATGTTGTTTAAATTTACTGTAAGTGAAAGACACAAAGAATCCAAATTTATTTCACTATGTAAAAGTTCAAGCTTTTCCTCGCAGAGTGTTCAACACAAATCTTGTTTAATATTTGTTTAAATAATATTGTGAGTGAGTTGCAATAGTTTTTTCGCAGTTAATCCCACGTTACCGTAGTGAAAAGTGTTTTTTCATATCCTAAGTCACTAAGACTAGGAAATATAAAGTTGTTATATCAAAGAAAAAATTGGTCGCAACCTAAGTCATGTTGCAGTAAAAGTCAGTCTAAGCCAAGAATCCAAGTAAGTCTCATGAGGTAAAAGTGAGTTGGGTGAAAAGTGAGTAGCAGTAACTCTGCGCAGTAATTTCGTTGCAAGCATATCTTGGTCGCAAGACTTTGGTAAGAAGTTTAAAAGGGAAAAAAAAAGGTTGAGGAAAGAAATCTTGTCCTAAAAGGGAAAAATTAATTTTCTAAGGAAATTTAAAAATTAAAATGGATTCTACTCCTGTTTCAAATATGTCAAGTTTACAAACTTCGATTTTTACAAGAAATAATTATGAATATTGGTCTCTAACAATTAAGGATTTGTTCAAAGGTCAAGATGTTTGGGATATAGTTCAAAATGGTTATATAGAACCAACAGATTAGGCAACATATAATATTCTCTCACACGCGGAGAAATATGTGCTAAGGGAATAGAGGAAGAAATATGCAAAAGCTCTATTCTACATACACCAAGCCATGCATGAAAGCATAGTCCCAATAGTAGTAGCAGAAAATACCGCAAAAAAAGCATGTGACACATTGGGAAAAACCTATCAAGGTTTGGAAAAGGTAAAGACTTCCAAACTGCATATTCTGAGAAGCAATTTTGAATCTCTGTCCATGAAAGAAATAGACTCAGTAGATGCATTTTATACTAGAGTTGTTGGTTTGATAAATCAATTGAAATCTCATGGAGAAACCATAGCAGACCAAAGAGTTGTTGAAAAAATTCTCAGAAGTCTTCCCCCAAGATTTGAATCCTTGGTTGTGACCTTGGAAGAAAAAAATACATGACTATGTTTACCATTGATGAGCTATAAGCTTCACTCATCAATCATGAACACGGACTCAGCAGAACAAATACATCATTGGAAGGTGCATTTGTAGCACAGTCATCCATAAGCCATGGTAGAGGTAGGGGGGAATAATTCAAGAGACAGAGGAAGAAACTTCTCAAGAGGAGGACGTAGTAGTAGTCCCATGGATGCCACTGGTAGAGGACAAAATCAGAACCCCAGTCATCCAAGTGGTCACAAGTTTGATAAATCAAAAATTCAATGTCACTATTGTAAGAAATTTGGTCATTATGCATATGAATACAGGAAGAAGCAATATGACCAAGGAAAGCAGAACCAGAACCAGTCAACAAATAACATCATTTCGTTGGGTGCAATGTTGATGGCATGTTCATGCCCAATTGCATGCAATACCATAGAAGAAAGTATGCATGACATATGGTATCTAGATTCAGGATGCAACAATCATATGACCGGTAATTTAAATTTGTTTTCCATTATAGATAATTTAGTTCAAACTGATGTTACACTTGGAAATAAGGTCCAAGTCACTGTTTTTGGGAAAAGGTACTGTTAGTATTCTAACCAAACAGGAGGAGCATAAGTATATTCCTAATGTCGGTCATGTCGAAGGTCTGAAACATAATTTGTTGAGAAATGGACAGGTGATACATAAAGGTTATAGAGTTTACATGGAGGACAATCACTGTGTGATTAAATCCATACATCCAAACAACCAGCTAATAGAAAAAGTTCCAATGACAAGAAATCACTTGTTTCCATTGAAGATAGTCCCAAAAAATACAAGAGTTGCATTCAAGGAAGAAAGTAAAGAAGAATTCGTACACTGCGACAAGAAGAAAAAAATGACAACACTAAAATTCAAGCTGCATTTCAAACAAAAGTTCAGGATGATTCCTAGCTATGGCATTTCATATTTGGACATCTGAATTTTGGTGTAGCTATTACAGACAAAGAACATGGTGAAAGGATTTCCATTCATCGACAAACTAGATAGAGTTTGTGAAGGCTTCATTTTTGGCAATCACCATAGAGATATTTTTCCAGTCGAAAAGTCATACAAAGCATGCACGCCACTTGAGATTGTGCACTCTGATATTTTTGGTCCAATGCAGACATCATCCATTGGTGGCTGGAATTACTTTCTTACTTTTATTAATGACTACTCAAGAAAAACATGGGTATATTTTTTGAAACATAAATCTGATGCATTTAGTTGTTTTCAGCAGTTCAAGGCACTCATGGAGAACCAAAGTGATCACCTCATCAAAATCCTAAGGATGGACAAAGGCAGTGAATATGTTTCAAATGAATTTGTAAATTTTTTCAAAACCCATGGCATACAGAAGCAATTCACTGCTCGGTATACACCTCAGCATAATGGTGTCACAGAAAGAAAGAACAGAACCATTATGGATATGGCATGTCGCATGATGGTATCCAAGCATTTTCCAAATGAATATTGGGTTGAATCAGTGGGAACTATTGTATACATTATGAACCGATGTCCAACAAAGAGCGTGAATAACAAAGTTCCTCAAGAAGAATGGACAGGTATGAATCATAGTGTTTCTTATTTAAAATTTTTGGTTGTGTCGCATATCCTCATGTTCGAAATGAGCTAAGAAAGAAATTAGACAAGAAGGGACAAAAATGTAATTTTGTTGGCTATTCTGAAGACACAAAAGCATACAATTTGTATGACCCTATTAGAAGGAAAGTAATCATTAGCCGCGATGTTCAATTCATCGAGAATGAATCATGGGATGGAACCATTGAGAATAATGTCAAGATTGTGTCGAATGTCGAGCATGATGACATGACGACAGAATTAGTTCAAACACCACATGCAAGTCAACCGGTTGCAGCACCGTCGACTCCCATGACACCGTGACATGGTTTAAAACAAGGAACATCAACACAAGTAATAGCTCAAGCTATGCAGTCAAGCACACCAAGAGGACAACAGACCTCGTCAATTAGTTCGACATCAACAGATCCAGTGAAGACAAGAAGTCTGCGCAAGATATATGAAGCTAGTACACCAAATTTATTCTCTCTCTTTGCGTTGTTTTCTCAAATAGATGATCCACTAGAAGCTTTTGAAGATCAAGTATGGAAACAAGCCATGGATGAAGAAATAGAATGCATTAAGAAAAACCATACATGGGAACTGGTTGATGTACCAAATGATAAAGATGTAGTCAGCATCAAATGGATTTACAAGACCAACCAAGATGTTGATGGGAATGTGCAGAAGTACAAAGAAAGAATGGTAGAAAGAGGGTTCACACAGCAGCCCGGTATTGATTTTAATGAAACATTTGCACCAGTTGCACGCATGGATACAATCAAATCTGTTTTGGCCATCGCTGCACAAAACAAATGGCTTATTTATCAAATGGATGTTAAATCAACATTTTTGAATGGTCATCTAGATGAAGAAGTATATATGGAACAACCACAAGGCTATGAATTTCCAAGACAAGAACACAAAGTGTACAGGCTAAAAAAGGGACTCTATGGTTTTAAGTAAGCTCTAATAGTTTGGTACAGTCGTATTGATTCCTATCTCATTGAGAATGGATTTCACAGAAGTGAAAGTGAACCAACACTGTACACCAAATTGAATGAGCAAGGTAACATGCTAATTGTATTCATGTATGTAGATGATTTAATATTTACAGGTGATTTTGGCATAAAAGAATGTAGAACAGTTGTGGAACATGAATTTGAAATGACTAATTTGGGGCTCATGAAATTTTTTCTGGGCATTGAAGTCGAGTAGTCTGAAAGTGGTATTTTCATGTCAAATTCAAAGTATGAAAGTATATTTTTAAAAAGATTTAATATGTCTAATTTCAAGTCAACTTCAACACCAATAATAACAGGTTTAAAATTGAGCAAAGATGATGATGGATCAACTGTAGATCCTACGCTGTTTAAAAGGATTGCTGGAAGCCTTATGTATTTAACAACAATGAGACCAGACATCATGTATGGAGTAAGTTTGATCTCAAGATTCATGGAGTCAGTAAGAGACTCTCATTCGCAAGCAGGTAAAATAATTCTGAGGTGTGTAAGTTGGACAAATATCTTGGCATAATGTATTCAACCTCAAAAAATTTTAAACTCATTGGATACACTAACAGTGACAATGGAGGCAGCACATATGACAGGAAAAGCACATCTAGGTACACATTTTATTATGGTGCTGGTGTTGTTTCATGGGATTCAAAGAAACATCCCATAGTAACTCTATCTTCAGCAGAAGCAGAGTATGTTGCAGCAACAGGCGATGCATGTTAAGCCGTTTGGATGAGGAGAATGTTAAAAGACCTGTCGCGGAACCGGTAAGAACCAACGACAATTTTCTATCACAACAATTCAGCCATTTCCTTGTCAAAGAATCGTGTGTTTCACAAGAAAATCAAACACATTGATACAATGTATCATTTCATAAGATAATTGGTGAGAAAGAAAAAAAATTGTTTAGAATTTTCCAAGTCTAAAGATCAGCTTGCATACATATTTACAAAACCATTGGCAAGGGATACATCCCAGTATCTCCGAATTTATTTAGGAAGGACAAGTTCTGCACAGTGAACTCTGTCATGAATAGAGAATGTTTAAGCTCTGAAACATTTTGTAATATTTTGTTTTAAAATTCTGATCTCCTCATAATTAAGAGGGTGGGTTGGAAATATTAATTACTCATTGATTCGAATAGTACATCATCTGAATCTGTCAGAGTCTGTAGCTGGTAAGATTATGTCAGATAGTCTGAAATGATGAGTAGATCATGTCTCTCGTATATAAGTTAGTTGAATTTAATTTTTGAAGCTAAGTTCTTAGGTAGATAGTTATTAAATTATTTAATGTTAATTCAGTAGCTTCAGAGAGAAGCAATTTTAGTCAGTAGAAATTTTCTATATGAAGAAGAAGATTGTAAATCTATAATATACTCTCAAGAGACAGACAAAGAGACGATAGATTAGAAGAAGAATACCTCTGTGAATAGTTTGAATCTCAAGCTTATGTGTTTTATAAAAGTGTTGAAGATTCGAAGCTCTGTGAAAGGTGAAACATCCTTGTAATTTCCAAATCTATATTTACGGCTGTAAGTTTTTGTTATGTCGTCACATGGAATATAAATCCATAATTTTATGGTTTAATACAAGTTTTATTTAGCCACATATCTTATCCATATTTACCAGAGTGAATGTTGTTTACATTTATTGTAAGTGAAAGACAAAGAATCCAAATTTATTTCACCATCTAAAAGTTCAAGTTTTTACCCGCAGAGTGTTCGACACAAATCTTGTTTAGTATTTGTTTAAATAATATTGTGAGTGAGTTGCAATAGTTGCGTCACAGCTAATCCCAGGTTACCTCTGGTTTGACATCCAAGTTTATCAATGAGGATATCTTCTAATATAGAGAGTTTTTTGTGCTCCAGTAGTTCAGAATTCTCAATTCTATTATATTTTGTCAATTTTGTTGTGCGTCTGGATTACAACTTTTAAAATTCTTTTAACTTGTAGCTAGAAACCATAAGTACTAAATGTAAATAAATTTATAAATGTTTATAGGCATAACTAATTATTTAGTTTTATGAAGACACTTAGTTTTGTGAAGATAGTTTACTATCAAACTAGCATACCCCCAAAACGGGGGAAATGAAACACCAAAGAAAAAATGAAATGAACATTAATGAAGACTTATCTTGGTCAAAATAATGCTAATAACATAGAGATATGAATTGAGATAAACAATACCCTAAGGATATAGTCATGTGCAAGATAAAACTATGCTAGATGCAACCAAAATACCAAGTTAGTTTTAGAACGTGATTAATATTTCGACCCTATTAAGATTAAGAAAATTTGCATGTATAAAATGAAAGTATGATGCTCTCTCTGACCATATTTTCCTGTTTAATCTCCCTTGAACAACACACATCCCATGTCTATGCATTTGAATCATGTAGGATGCTATTCTCCACCATAGTTGTCTTTTTCTCCTACCATGAAAGCACATCATATGGCTAGAGGCATTGTTGGAGAGATCATAGCATCATTAATCATATAATTACAAATTAATCTCTACTTGTGAAACTCCTTGGTTGCTTGATTTTGGATGTTGTTCATGTTTACGTGAACTGGTTTTATAGATGATTTTTAATTTGCTGGTTGGTTTCAGGGCATATTATCACCCCATGTATTGATTTGGTTGTTTGATTCTATTGGATCTATCAGAACTTTGAAAGTAATTTTGGTTTGCATTTGGGCTAGAGATAGGTATATCTCTTTGAATCTTGCTCTAATCTTTTGAAAGATAGTCAACTGAAATGTGAGATTTTGTTGCCAAAATCATGAAGCTCTGCTTCATGGCATGGAGGCTTATGCAAGAAAAGGGCTAGGAACACTCCCTTTGATAGATAAAACACAACCTAACCCCAAGTTCCAATTCTAACGAGCACCATTGGATTCCTTTTGAATTGAGACTGGATATCTACCTGAGGGGGTCAAAATCCTCTTGGTGATGAGAAACTTCGATTTTACTTATGAGAAAGTCATCCCTTCCGGCAGCGGTGACAATCATGGATGATTTTAAGGAACCATACTTATTTAAAAGTGTATAAATGTTGGCAAATATTACCAATTCTTAGAACAACAACTATAAAATGATTGGCGATATTTTTCAAAAAATATTTTAATTTTCGAGGATTTTATATCATTTATATAATAATTTGGTAATTTATAGGGTGAAAAAATTTTACCCCATCAAAATTGGGCGAAACAGGGCTTCAAAAAATGCAAAATGGCGAATCTTTTTTGGGAGAAAAACATGGAAAATAGCCCATTGGGCTAAAATTCGCCCCTAAAATTATCCCTGGTGACAATTTGGGTGGATACTTCTGATTCTTCATGGGCTGCCTTGGCTTCGCTCCCAGATGCATTAGAGCGACATACCCTAGGATATCATTGACAGAGACACTCCTGGGCGCCGCAGACTCTATAGCTCCTAAGATCAATGGCCTGGTCTGTGGAGTCCCCTCTCCTTGCACTCTAGCCAAAGTGCGGGTGTGCCTCTTCTACGACGGCATGGAACTGGGCTTCTGAGCCTGCTGCTTTCTTTTAGGGATCAACGAAGAGCCTACCGACATGCTCATGACTTCTACCTCAATGGTTGTGGGCTGAATGGGGGGTTCTTGCTCACTAGAAATCTCAATTGCGTCAGGGTCGCTCAGCATGCTGCACTCCCCAATCCTTACTATGCACCCGATGAATCTACACCTCTACTTTGCAACTCACACTCAAGACTCTTCAACTGTACTCAACTCAACACTTTGCTCACTCGACTAAACTGCTCTGAACAATGCCTTCCTCTCGCGTCCCATGCACTTTTTAAAGACACTTCCCAATTCAAAATCATCATTACCAAATCCATTGTGTCCATCATGACCAAACCAGCAGTAATGACATCAAATATGTCGGCAATATTACCTTCCTAATAGTCGAATCGACCATTAATGCACATTGCTTCAACAAGCATCGCGAGCTCACTATTTTAACTACCTGCATTTATTGTTGATTTGACCAACCCACAACCATGCAGCTATCGCAGGTGGTCTCCCTTTCATCGCTACTAACTCATATCCTTGCGCAGTTTCCTCCCCTAGGCTTGTCTTGCTGCTATCTAACAAAATGTTCTGGTTTTTTTTCACAACGCCTTAAGTGGTGCCCAGCTCTAGCCCCATCCTATAGCTTCAAGTGACTCCCATTAACGAGCATCAGCAGTACCTCACCATTTAATTGTTGTAACTGAACCGCCCTCAAGAAGTAATGGAATGAACAAGATACAGGCCTAACCAATGCATCTGTAACTTACATGGATGCTTCATGAACTTGTTGTCGTATAAAAACACCAAATCTCCTTCCACAAACTCTCTATTCGTAATGTGACGATCATTCCATGCCTTCTTTCAATCCTTCACAATGCGCTAGTGGAATCCTGCAATAAAGTGGTCCTCTTCAAGCTGGATCAACTGCGCAATGCACTCTTATAATGCTTATGCATCATCCATGCCAGTCACCACAAGGATGCGCAGACTAGGAACAATGTATTCCATGGGAATGACTGCCTCTTACCCATATACCAGCTTAAACAGTGTCTGTCCTTTGAGCCATTTAAAAGTGGTGCAATAGGCCCATGGCACTGCTAGAATTTTCAAGTCCCAGTCATCGCGATTAGCATTACATACATTTTTCAACGCTGTTGGAGCAGGGCCCCGCAGCTACAGGAAAAGATGCTATTTCAGAACAAGAAAGTCAAAGGAAACAGTACCCGAAGCGGCCAAGAAGAGAGAGCTCAACCACTGCACTTAAGGCAGCGGCCGAGAAGAGAGAGCTCAACCACTGCACTTAAGGCAGCGGCTGAGAAGAGAGAGCTCAACCACTATACTTAAGGCAACGACGAAGACAGGAGGGCTTAGCTACCCTCATAAATGGAAAAGGAGCAATGGGAAGAGGTATTGAAGACAAAGGATAGAAGGGGAGTGACTAAGGAAGCGACACCTGTACCCATGATCAGCGCCGAGAAGCGTGGAAGACTGCAGAAAGCTGTGGTGTGACGGAAAGCGGTAGTCCAAAGTACAGATAGGCCGACTGTCACGGTTAGGGTTTTGGGTTACTGTTGGGATAGGCCCATAGTGTTGTATCACGGTGAGATCTTCGGGCCACCTATAAAAGCATTATTTTGTATTATGAAAGGCTAGGTAGTTTGATGATCTGCTAGCTAGTAGACTATGAGATAGATAGTTAGCTCATAGTCAGTTGTATTGTAAAACATTGAGGAAGAGTCGAGCTCTAGTTCTGTTATTCAGTCTATAGTTATATTACTGTAACCAGTAGCTGGCTCCTTGAGCATGAATCTAACAATCTGCAGGGATTGAACAATCCACAGGGATTGAGAGAGAGAGAGAGGAAGAGTATATTGTAAGAAAAGGCAATATAGGAAGAGAAGAGATCTAAGAGAGAAGGGCTCCCGACTGTGTGCGTGGAGTTTCCCAGAAGATCTCAAGCTACATAATAGGTTGCAGCAGAACTATGTTTACCCTCTCCAGATATAATATATAAACCAGTTCCCGTGGATGTAGCTCCCCCCTGGAAGTGAACCACGTAAAATCCGTGTGTTGTGTGACTGTTCATGTGATTGTGCTTTACTTAGTTGCTATCTGTTATTCATTACATGAACTTTGCTATCAATTAATGAATGAATGTATACGATCTTTAGTTTACAGTAGCATGGAAGGTTAATCATGAGTTGGATGTATCAAGTATTCTGTATAAGAGTTTATTAGTGCTTGATTCACGACAGTAAACAGCTACAGTGTTAAGTGACTTTTGTATACGAGTTCAGCAAGTTGAGTATAGTTGTTGTTAAGTGTGTTAAGCTGTAAAAGCTTTAGTGAAGTGGTTAACACCCTGACAAAGGTTAACCAAGCTATTTTACCCAGAGAGAAAGCCTTTGGACCTTGAGAGTCACATTGAGTCTTACTGTAGAATATATCACAGTATAGAAAGGCGATATCTCATCGTTAGAGGAGCTGCGGTGTGAGATATCATGGGTGAAGGGTCGAGTAGAAGAGAAAGTGTGCACATCGTCCTTGGGGCTACGACACGATAAGATTCAGTTCCTTATCAGCGCCAGCTAGAAAGAGAAATAGCCCTCACAGAGAGATCCCGCTGGCTAAGAAGAGTCAAGAGACACTAGGATGCTACAGAACCTGGTTGAGGAAACCTGATCCTTCAACCACCCCATCTAAGATCACTTCGAGTGAGACTTCAAGCCATTATGCGGTGTGCTGCCAAAAGGGCCAGTGAGCTAGGGGTTTTGTTGGTACAGTAAAGTAAACCTAGGTCTACCCAAGATAGCCAACAAATGGTTCCGTTGCCGACTTTGAACACATTGAAGAGCTAATGTTCTGTTGGAATCCTACTAAATAAGAACTCAACCAGTGGGTTGGGTCTAAGGAAAAATAATTTGCTGCGACAGAAAACAAGAGTCCTAGGCTTAGTACAGAGGACTGGTTACAAAAACATATCTTCACAAACCTGCATGAGATATGTTTTGCGACCTACACAAATGAGTTGTACGACTGGTTATCAAAGTTTACTGATAAGAATATATTCAAGAAGAAAAGGAACATTGGTTGGACACTGGAGTTGATTCAGATAATGAAGAGCGTAGATAATCCCATTTTACAGGCAGTAGACTTCTAGCTTGCGAGTTTTCTGGAAGGCTACATTACAGAATTTGCAGTTGATCAAAGAAAAAGTTTCAGCGAAGCTGAGAGGTACTTCTTCAAAGGATATCGCGGTAAGTACTTGAACTCTTTAAACTTGTCCATTAAGATGTTATTACATGAAAAAGGAGTACTCAATATATTCTCAGATGAATAAGTTCAGTAAGTGTAATGTCACAAGAGTTTGAGAGTGATTTTGAAGAACTTGGATGTACACGTAGTGGTAAGAAATATAAAGTAGATTTCAGTTCTTCCTTCTTTGAAGAAAGTTCAGACCATACTAGAGAACAGAGTCAAAGTAATATAGAAAGAACAGTAGGGGGTATCCCTTACCACCCTTACACCCCACAGAAAACAATCAGGACTCAGAACAATCCTGTAGGAACTCCATCTAGTAGCTCACATACAATACATACTACATTTACACCACCTACATCTACACTGCCGAGTGGTAGCAACACAACAAATCAGAATCCACCACGTAGAAACAGAATGGGGGATGACATGAAACTACCTACCTTTAAGGGTATAGGGGCAGAAGACCCAGAACAGCATTGGTTCCTATGTGAAGCTGTATGGACTATTAAACAGATCCAAGATGATAATACTAAACTTGTCCAGTTGGCCACTACACTTAGAGAAAGAGCCTTAACATGGTATATGAAGTATACCTCAACGCAGCCCAGAATGCTCATACAGGTCAGGACCTCCATGATTAAAGAATTTAAGAAACCTAAGTCTGAGTCACAGTGTATCTTATATCTTAAAGACATCAAATAGTTACCTACAGAGTCAGTATGGGACTTTGATCAGAAATTCAAAGCTCTCATAGACCAAGTTAGCTTTGATTTTGCGCCGGAGAAGCATAAGGAATGGTTCATCGCAGCATTGCTCCCGCATATTAGAATTCCCCTCATGCAATAGAAACTCCATACGCAGGATGAAGCATTGGAGATGGCAATGAAACTAGAGGCTTCACCTCTAGCTGAGACTAGCACAAGTATGACAAACCTTCAGAACCAGCTAGCCAATCTCACGTTACATCTACATGAGATTAAGAAAGGAAAAGAGATTGCACAAGAACTATGGTGTACAAAGTGTAAAGGACAAGGACATACTAAAGATAAATGTCCAGTATTTGTTGAATATTTAGCAAGTGGGGCTCCTAACCCCTTAGTACAGAATGAAGGGCCATGGTGTGAAATCTGTAGAACCAGAGGACATAGACCACAGGAATGCCCTTTACTTCAGAAGTATGTACAAACTCCCAAGAACTTATACTGTAACTTCTATAAGTCAGTCAGCCATGATGAACATAATTGTAGAGCTTATGATCTCATGATAGAGAGAAAGCATGACTTGTACAAAGTCTAATTAGAGACACCAAGTCCAATAGCAGGACCACAGCATGAACCGGCTCATGTTGGCCGTGGAGGAGGATTCAAAGGACGAGGTCGTGCAAGAGGCTTTGGCTGTGGTGAAGGCTTTGGCCATGGTGAAGGCTTTGGCCGTGGCCGTGGACCAATTACTTGTTACAACTGTGGAGTTGTAGGACATTATGATAGGGATTGTCAGAACCCTACTACAACATGTAACTATTGCAAGTCCTATGATCACACTATAGAAGAGTGTCCGATCTTGATAGCCAAGATTACGGACCCTAAGCCAGCAGTAAACCAGAACATTCAGCTTATTGCTGCTGAGCATAAAGAACCAGAACCAAGAGTCAATATTGTGACTCACAGCGGTGCTTCTACTAGTAGGACATCGTAGGATACCGAATAGAATATAGGTCCAGAGTGGGTGCGCAAAGCCACTAATAAATCAACACCACTCGACCTGCAGAAGAATAAAGAAACATTTTAGGAAGCTAAAAATTTCTTTAATGACCCTACACCACCAAGATCGTAGACATTGCCTTGTAGGGGTATACCGCAGCAAACACATTGTGGCATTAGTCCTGTGCAGACATCGCAGGCTACCACATCTGGAAGGTGCGACGAGGATGAGTTGATAGGAAGTGTACAATCCTTCCTGCGGAGCTGCTTGAAACTTGTACAAAATGAGAAAGCTATCAGATACCTTCAGTGCATCATAGATCAGTGTCAACCGTCTTCTTCTATGAGCAGTGCGCAACGTTCTATTCATAATATTATGGGCCATACAATAACAAGAAGAGAGATGACACTCACAACCCAAATTGGAGAATTTGAAATGGATGAGGTAATCCTAGATTTAGGATTAGAGGTAAATGTTCTAACTAAGAAGACATGGGAACAAATGGGTAGCCCTAAGTTAGCTAGATCGCCTATCCATCTACGGTTAGCCAATCAGCAGAGGGTATCGCCACTGGGGCGATTACCGCAAATACCAGTTGACATTGACGGAGTTCGCAGCTTTGCAGACTTCGAAGTCATAGAGATTATTGGCGATAGTAGACCATACCCAGCTTTACTAGGTATTGATTGGGCAATCGATAACATGGCTGTTATCGATTTAAAGAAAAGAAAAATGACCTTCGAGGATAATCAGATTCGGGTCATTGCACCATTGGATCCTTTCCAAGGTCCTAGATATATTGAACCTATCAGAGCAGAGGACGAGATGCGTAATATGGAGAGCCTCTATTAGATGAATGCTAACCAGAGTGATTACATCAACCCCACTACAGAAGGAAATATCAGTTGGCAATGTGATATCTCATGCGCATCGGATTCAGATGTTGGTCTAGAAAACTGGTAGAATAGACTTTGTGAAGTCTCAGCTCGCAGATGTGCATTTTTTACTAAGTCACTGCAATGGATAGGAGCAAAGCTTAAGGATATTCCGTCGTTTGATGGCTTAGAAGACGTCAACGACTTTTTATGGCAGTTTGAACAAGAAATTCCTCATGAGCAGAGGATGGCAGTTATTGACCTTGCAGTAAGAGCCACACCTGCAAGATGGTGGCATGCACATAAAGAAAATATCGCATCATGGGATGACTTTAAGAGATTGATGGCGATCAGATTCTCTAATGACACGAAGCGGTTCCAGTAGAAATATACAGGAGAAAGTGACCCTAGGTCACATATTAAGAGTTGTGAACAGAATTGGTCGGACATTCCCGAGGATGAATGGGTTCACCTATTCATTCACACTTTAGAACAAATCCCAAGGAACTGGTACACTGAGATAGAGTTGCGCAGAGGAACCACTACATGGCCAGTTATGATAGATAGCTTCGAACTCACTTTCTCTTTTGAATCTGAGTATCCAAGCATTGATCAGGCTCTAGATATGTTAAAGAATAAGATATTTGATGACTGTACCCTATTAGTGCCTGCTCAACCTGACTGGGCCATCCAATTAGAACATGTGTTAGATTGTTACAACTTCGCAGTAGAGCCATATGACGAGGATGAGACTCCTCACAGTATCAACATTCCAGAGTCAGAAGGGACTCGTGAAGTTGAGGGACCGAAGCTAGAGACTCCAGCTATCACAGAGCCTATCAAGATTAAAAAGATCAATATTGGCACAGAAACAGAACCAAAGTTTGCCTCTATTGGAGACTATTGGGATGATGAAATGGTAGGACAAATCGCAGATTTGTTACATGACTATCAGGACTTATTCCCCACTAAGTTCATAGAAATGAAGGGAATAGTAGGCGATTTGGGACTCATGAGGATACCCTTGAAAGAGGATGTTAGGCTAGTTAAGCAGCATCCATACAGATTAAATCCTTGTTATAAAGAAAAAGTTAAGGACGAGATTGATAAGATGCTAGCAGCGGGCATCATTGAGCCTGTCGAAGAGAGCGAATGGGTTAGTCCCATGATCGTACAGGAAAAGAAAACAAAGGGAGAAATCAAGATTTGTGTCGATTTGCGCAAACTCAACGACGCATCGCTTCATGACCCATTTTCGACACCTTTTACTGATGAAGTGTTAGACAATGTGGGAGGACATGAGGTCTACTCCTTCACTGATGGCTTTTCAGGCTATCACCAGATCAGAATCCATCCAGAGGATCGATATAAGACCATTTTTGTGACAGAATGGGGCTCATTCCAGTATACGGTAATTCCCTTTGGTCTTAAAAATGCACCAGCTATTTTTTCAAGAGTAGTAGTTGCTGTCTTTAAGGAATACATCCATAAATTCTTAGAAGTCTATTTTGATGATTGGACTGTATTTGGGTTAACCAAAGACCATATAGGAGATCTAAGGCTCATGTTAGAGAAATGTAGGCAATATCAGATTTCTCTTAACTTGAAGAAATGTATATTCTATGCACCATTTGGTATTTTGTTGGGTCATATAGTTTGCAGACAAGGCTTGATTGTAGATCCTACAAAGATTGCCATCATTGTAAATCTTCTAGCACCCAACTCAGTCAAGTAATTGAGGATAGTTCTTGGTCATACCGGGTACTATAGAAAATTCATCAAGGGTTATGCAAAGATCACAGCACCTATGGAAAAGCTGTTAAAGAAAGACGTGAAATTCCTATGGAATGAGGAATGCCAGCAAAGTCTAGACACCCTTAAAGAGAAGATGGTTATAGCACCCATCTTAGTATTTCTAGACTCGAACAAGCCATTTCATGTACATGTGGATGCATCTGGCATTGCACTAGGGATTGTCTTGACCCAGCCAGGAGAAGGGGGTATCAATCACCCTATCGCGTACTCAAGCAGAAAGCTATCTACCACAGAAAAGAACTACACCACTACAGAAAGAGAAGGATTAGCTATGGTGTATGCTCTACAGAAGTTCAGGCACTACCTATTGGGTACCCCATTCAAGATGTTCACTGACCATTCCGCTTTAAAGTATTTGGTCAATAATCCAGTGTTAGGGGGAAGGATCTATAGATGGTTACTCCTATTTCAGGAGTATGATTTTGAAATTATTGTCAAACCAGGGAGATTAAATGTCGGACCTGATCATCTGTCGCGGATAGATTCAGGAGAAGAACCAAGTAATTTAGAGGACAATTTTCCAGATGCACAATTGTTTTCTATCCAAATCGCAGATGAGTATTACGCTAATATTATTCACTTTCTCACTACAGGGTGGGCACCTGTTGAGTTTACTAAGCAGCAAAAGAAACAGTTAGTTGTCAAAGCAGCATATTTTACTTTGATCGTAGGACATTTTTATAAGTTAGGTCCAGATGAAGTCTTGCACAGATGCGTTATGCCGCACGAGAAAGAGGCCATTATCAGAGAAGCAAATCCAGGTGCCATAGGAGGCCATTTCGCAGGAAAGCCGACTACTCAGAAAATTCTAGCTGCAGGATTACGGTGGCCTACTTTACATAAAGAAGCTAAGGAGTTTTGCAGATGCTGCGATATCTGCCAGAGGATAGAAAAAATTTCACAGAGAGATGAAATGCCACTGCGACCACATATTACGCTGCAAGAATTTGATAAGTGGGCTATAGATTTAATGGGTCCTATCAACCCACCAGGAAAACGAACTGGTGTGAGATACACCATCACAGGAACAGAATACCTCATTAGGTGGGCAGAGGCCAAAGAAGTAAGGAATTGTGATGCTGCTACAGCTGCACAGTTCATTTTTGAAAACATCATAAGCATATTTGGATGTCCAGTAATCTTGATGAGTGATCAAGGCACACATTTTCTGAACCGCACTATTGAGGCCTTGACGGAGGAATTCCAGATACCGTACCATAAGAGCACTCCCTACCACCCACAAGCTAATGGTATGGTGGAGGCCTTTAACAAGATTCTAGAAAATGCTCTTACTAAGATCTGCAACAGCCAAAGAAATGATTGGGACCTCAGCGTTAATGATGTATTACGGGCTTATAGGACTACATGCAAGAAACTTACAAGACACACACCTTTCAGCTTGGTGTATGGACAAGAGGCTGTTATGCCTATGGAATATATTATTCCCATTTTAAGATTTGCTCAAATTACCGGGATGGTTGATACAGACACGATGAATGAAAGACTAGTGCAGCTGCTTGCCTTAGAAGAAGACAGATTCATCGCAGGATTTCATCAAAAAGTGCAGAAGGCATGAGAAAAAGCTTGGCATAACAGGCACATCAAGAACAAGACTTTTTAGAGAGGAGACCTAGTGCTCTTCTATGACAGCAAGTTTGTTAAGTTTCCATGGAAGTTCAAGATGCATTGGTTGGGGCCATATCAGATTCAGCAAGTTACAGAAGGAGGTGCATTCAGCTCAGCAAACTGAATGGGGAGCTTATTCCCACTTTGATTAATGGCAGTAGGCCTAAGATTTATAGTGATAGCCACTCCACTTCCCAGCCCTAACTCAGACAGTTTATGTGAGTGCAGATGTCCAGTGTAGTTGAAAGGAGGCATCGCACCGGTAATTAGTCTACACCGATAGGTAAAAAAAAAAGTTCTAAGTATGAGGAAAGTTTATTTTGCGCAAGTCATAGCATGCTTGAGGAGTTTTTGTACGTTGCGAAGTTTCACGCCAACACTTTGGTTCAGAACGATGCAGTGTGACATCGCAGCAAGGCGATGTTTCCTCGTGCCACATAGACAATTTTCAAAAGGGACAGAGGGCCAGTCACTTCACCTTTTGACAAGCAATTAATCCAGATATGACAGGTATACGTTACCCTAGATTTGGAAACAGTATAATGATTTTCCCATATTTGGTAAATCTTCGACGAGACTGATGCCTACACACAATGTTCAAGGGAAATTTGATCGGATTTTCAGCAATTAATGAGGATCAAAATGATAAGTGTTGTCTTGTCCATGCAATAAACACCACCGACGGGTCTAGCCTAAATGACCGTTGCTTCAAATATTAGCGCCTTTGTTATAAATATAGAGATCATTCATACAAAAGGGTTACTTTTGTGATTTCTGAGAGCTATAGAGCAATTTGAAGATTTTTCCCTGTGTAGAGATACTCCAGTTACAGAGTGCTGGTTTTCCCCAATTTCGCAGCCATTGCCAGTCCAGAGTATTTCATCGAGTGGTTTCTGTTCGAGACGGAACCTTTAGAATACATTGTGCAACGAATCCAGTGTGGTGGCCTTGTGTCTACTATGACGACGCCGCCCAAGGTTGTGAAATTAGGTACATCATAGGTCAGACAACTGCCAAGGATGAGGAGTCAAGCTCATATAGTAGAAGAGTCCAGCCCAGAGCAGGAAGAAGAAGTTCATATGTCAACAACATACATTGTGCCACGAGTTGAGGATGCACCAATGGTAACCATTCCCAAGGGTGCTAAGTATCCTATTCCGCTACCAGCCATGGATCCCTGCATGAAGAAAGATGGAGACTTGTTAGGATATGTCCCTATTCTCAAATTTATAGACTATAACCTTGGAGAAGGTAAGACATATCCTCAGTTTCAGCCGGACCAGTATCTTATGGTTCAGAGGAACCCGAGGACCAATGCAGATGAGTTTGTTCCTATGGAACATGTCTATATTCTTGAGCGATCAGGCTTGCTCACTTTGTTGAGAATACCACATTTTGGACGAGGTGCAGAGGTTAATGCTGTGGTGCGCGTGCTACTTTCCCGTGTACATGGAGGTTACCTCTGGTTGGGTAACCGGGTTGATTTGAATGTCGATCTAATACACTGCATCACTGGGCTGTCCAAGACCGGTAAGGACCCTCAGACACATATATCAAGTAAGAGTAAGGATTCCAAGCTACCAGCAACCCTAGTTAACAAGTATAAGCTATAGAGAGGAGGTCGGGCTTATGACCTCACAGCACTAGCATATGATACACTCAGATTTACAACCAGTCTGATTGCAGGTAGACTATTAACCAAGGTTCTCCCAATAGAAGTCACAGGATCAATGATTCACCTTGCCATACAAGTCGCAGAAGGTGAACAATTTAATTGGTGTTTATTTTTATTCAATATTGTTTGACAGCATAGGACGAGCCAAACCACCCCTTCCATTTCTCATGGCTGCTTATATTATGCGCTTCCGTCAGGTGGAAAGAGCCGCCCCATACCCAGTTTCTACAGCTATGAGGCGACAAGCCCAGAGGCGCGCGCTATGAAAACTTATGGGAGAGCAACAGCCCAGCTAAGAAAAAGATCAATATGATAGTATTCTATGAATACTATAACCTGTTGAAGAGAGTAATTCAGGAGACACCACAGATCAGCACGGAGGTTGTGGACATGTATGATAATCGGCTTGATTTCATGGCGGATAGCCATGCAATCTACCTAAGGCCAAAAGGGTCTAGAACGGATAATTGGGCAAATGGTTCGTTCAAGATGACAGTACAGGACATAGAATATATCATCAAATATTTTGGTGAAGAATGTAAGAAGGAATTAGAAGATGCCGCAGCAGGAAATGTATCAATAGATACCGCCCCACTAGGCCCATTAGACAAAGGAAAAGGTCATGCAGGTGATAAGAGGAAAGATCCAGTAGAAGTGCCACCAACGGCACAAAAGAGGAAAGATCCAGTAGAAGTGCCACCAGTGGCACAAAAGAGGAAAGATGCAGAAGAAGTGCCACCAGAGGCACCAAAGAAGAAAAAGTCAAAGCCTCAAAGCCAACTACAGAGACCACACTAAAAGAGGATGACTATGAACTCATCGCATCGAGATTGCAGGAGGCGATTCAGGGCTCATTTCAAGCGATGCATACATCGCAAGACAAGCTACAGAGCATGATAGATAAGCAGCTTTTGGAGTTGAAAGCACTAACTGACAAGACTTCCACGATGCAGACTCAGCTATTCAAGGCGACAACAGGAGAAATCTCAACACAATCGATTTCCCGCGAGGAATTCTTTGCAAAGGATCACATCAATATAGTGTTGATACCGCCAGGGAGCATCCGATTCCCTACTTCGATGATTGATGTGCAGATACATGTTAGACAACCTGTCGAGGTTAATTTGGTAGAGTTCCCCATTGATCAACTACAAATGATCCAGCAGTAAATAAGCACAGAGATCAGGGATAGAGAGCTTGTGACTTATAAACAGAACACTCAGCTAAGACAACAGAATGCAGAGCTCACCACAAGCTTTCAGACAAAGGAGAAGGAGTTAAGAGTATATGAAGAAAGAGAACAGGATCTAAGTTAGGTCCTACAGACCATTGCATTGGAGTTACCCCAATGTAACATAGATTTTTCCCTACCTCTAATGCAAAAAGTAAGACGAATTGTAGATAGAGCAAAGGCTATGGAAGAGACAGTGACCAGGATGGAGGAAGACCACAAAGTGCAGATTGTTAAGCTTGAGGCTCGAGCACCAGGCACACCTCAGGAAAATAAGGAAGCAAGGGCACAGGCCTTTAGACTCACTTCAACACAGATGAAGTGTCGCATAGATGATGTAGAGTCATTACTAGCCAATGCGACGAAGACATGTTCAGAGCTAGATGAGCTCTCAGATAGACTGGAATTGCAGCAGAGCATCCAGAATATAGAGAAGGACACAGCAGCAATGAAGGAAGAAGTCAAGAGCTTAGGAGCTCTTGCAAAGATGAAGAAGACGACAGAGATGAACTGTTTGAAACAGGAAGCACAGTGGTTGAGAGAAAAAGAGATACGATTCAATAACCTGCTTCAACCATATCAGGAACAAATCAAACAGCTAGTCGATGCGGTTGAGCAGAAGGTCAAGGAGTTCACTACAAGCAAAAGTGAAATTGATGACACAGAAGACTCCATCATTAGTCAAGCTATGCTTGAAATGGCACAAGACTTTGTCGAATCTATGGATAAAGAAGTCATAGGACTTAGAGAGAGATTTACAAGGACTTTGTAGGAAGCCAAGGAGAAGCTACAGCAAGAGAAACCAGCTGTTACTGGCTCAGGGACGAGCCACAAGTAAGTGTTAGGGGACTGTTGGAGCAAGGCCCCGTAGCTACAGAAAAATATGCTATTTCGGAACAATAAAGTCAAAGGAAATAGTACCCTAAGCGACCGAGAAGAGAGAACTCAACCACTGCACTTAAGGCAGTGACTGAGAAGAGAGAACTCAACCACTGCACTTAAGGCATCCGCGAAGAAAGGAGGGCTTAGCTACTCTCATAAATGGAAAAGGAGAAACGGGCCGAGGTATTGAAGACAAAGGATAGAAGGGGAGTGACCAAGGAAGTGGTGCCTGTACCCACGATCAGCGCTGGGAAGCGTGGAAGACTACAGAAAGCTGTGGTGTGACGAAAAGCGGCAGTCCAAAGTACAGATAGGCCGACTGTCACGGCTAGGGTTTTGGGTTACTGTTGGGACAGGCCCACAGTGTTGTATCACAGTGAGACCTTTGGGCTACCTATAAAATCATGTATTTTGTATTATGAAAGGTTAGATAGTTGGATGATCTGTTAGCTAGTAGACTATCATATAGCTAGTTAGCTCATAGTCAGTTGTATTGTAAAACATTGAGGAAGAGTTGAGCTCTGGTTCTGTTATTCAGTTTGTAGTTATCTTACTGTAACCAGTAGCTGGCTCCTTGAGCATGAATGTAACAATCCACAGGGATTGAGAGAGAGAGAGAGAGGAAGAGTATATTGTACGAAAAGGCAATATAGGAAGAGAAGAGATCTAAGAGAGAAGGGCTCCCAGCTGTGTGCGCGGAGTTTCCCAGAAGATCTCAAGCTGCATAATAGGTTGCAGTGGAACTATGTTACCCTCTCCAGATATAATATATAAACCAGTTCCCGTGGACATAGCTCTCCCCCCTGGAAGTGAACCACGTAAAATCCATGTGTTTTGTGACTTTTCATGTGATTGTGCTTTACTTAGTTGCTATCTGTTATTCGTTACATGAACTTTGCTATCAGTTAATGAATGAATGTATACTATCTTTAGTTTATAGTAGCATGGAAGGTTAATAGTGAGTTGGATGTATCAAGTATTATGTATAAGAGTTTATTAGTGCTTGATTCATGACAGTAAACATCTATAGTGTTAAATGACTTATGTATACGAGTTCAGCAAGTTGAGTATAGTTGTTGTTAAGTGTGTTAAGTTGTAAAAGCTTCAGTGAAGTGGTTAACACCCAAACGAAGGTTAACCGAGCTATTTTACCCAGAGAGAAAGCCTTTGGACCTTGAGAGTCACATTGAGTCTTACTGTAGAAGATATCGTAGTATAGAAAGGCGATATCGCACCGTCAGAGGAGTTGTGGTGTGAGATATCGTGGGTGAAGGGTCGAGTAGAAGAGAAAGTGTCTGCATTGTCCTCAGGACTGCGACGCGATAAGATTCAGTTCCTTATCAGCACCATCTAGAAAGAGAAATAGCCCTCGTAGAGAGATCTCGCTGGCTAAGAAGAGTCAAGAGACACTAGGATGCTATAGAACCTGGTTGAGGAAACCTGATTCTTCAACCACCCCATCTAATATCATTTCGGGTGAGACTTCAGGCCGTTCTGTGGTCTGTTGCCGAAATGGCCAGTGAGATAGGGGTTTTGTTGGTACAGTAAAGTAAACCCAGGTCTGCCCAAGATAGCCAACAAACACTATTTCCAAAATTTTGTTGAACGCTTCAATAGTCCCATTTTCCTGTGGATGGTATGGCGTGCTTTTCTTATGTTGCACCTACAACTCCTCAGTTAGCGCTCTCATGGTGTGCTTGATAAAATGACTTCCCTGGTCACTCATCAATATCCTGGGACACCCAAACTGTGTTACAATATTCTCAAATATGAACTTCGCTACTGTTGCAGCGATTCAATCCACAACTGGTGCGGCCTCTACTCTCCTAGTCATAGAGTCAGTTGTGGTAATGATGTATCATGCACCATTCCTCTTCCCTGGTGGATTAATTGGACCCTCAAAATCCACGATCCATTTACCAAAAGGTTGTAGAGTTGCATGTGGAACAAGCAACATCTCATCTCGCTGCGATGGTTTACCGATGCGATGGAAAACATCACAACCCTGTGCATAGTCTGTGGCACCATTATGCAACGTAGGCCACCATATCCCAACACACAATACCTTCCACGTAGTATACCTTCCTCCATAGTGAATTCATGCGATTCCTGCATGTACTTCTTCTAGAATGGGTACCTGCTCATGAGGTAGGATACACCATCGCAAGATTTCATCTGGTCCAAGCTTGTATAACTACCCAGCAATCAGCTAGAAATCTGAAGCCTTTACTACCAACTGCTTCTTCTGACTAGTTGATAGTTTCTCAGGAGAAACCCCAGTGTCCAAAAACTGAATGATTGGGGCATAATGATCATCTGCGATATCGACCCAAAACAGTTGCGCATCTGGAAATCTGTCATCAATATTGGTGGGTTCTTCTCTGGTCTCATTGTGAAACAGGTGATCAAGACCAGCATTCAACTGTCCTAGCTTCACAACTATCTGAAAGTCAAATTCCTGACAAAGTAGCAACCACCGACAGATCTTCCCCCCCAACACAGGATTATTGACCAAATATTGCAAGGTGGAATGATCGGTGAACATCTTGAAGTGACCACCTAACAAATAGTGCGTGAAATTTTGCAAGGCATAAACCACCACCAAGCCTTCTCTTTCAGTCATTGTGTACTTTTGTTTAGCAAACAACAACTTCCTACTTGCATATGCGATCAGGTTATCCAGGTCACCCTCACCTGGTTGCGCAAGCACAACCCCCAACACAACAAAAGAGGCCTTGACATGCAAATGGAACTCCTTGTTCTAATCAAGGAATACCAGTATGGGTGCAGAGGCCATCTTGGCCTTCAGTGTGTCAAAACTTCCATGACATTCTTGACTCAACTCAAATGCAACATCCTTCTTTAATAGCTTCTCCATAGGGGCAGCAATCACAGTGTTTCCTTTGATGAACTTGCGATAGTACCCCATGTGCCCCAGCGTCGCCTGAATCATCTTCACATTCATTGACGGAAACAAACTAAGAATTAGTGCAATCTTCACTGGATCAACCAACATCCATTTCTTGCACATAATATGGCCCACCGGCATTCCAAATGGCACAAAGAAAATGCACTTGTTTGAGTTTAGTGCGTTGTTTGATGATGTCGACACCATTCCAACATCAATCGCAGGTTTTCTAAATGTTCTCTAACCGAACCATAGACTGTCCAGTCATCCATGTATGCCTGCAGGAATTTTTGAATGAAATCTTTGAACGCAGCAACAACCACACGAGAAAAGATCGTTGGTGCATTCGTCAACCCAAAAGGCATGACTGTATATTGAAAAAAATTCCATTCAGTGACAAATGTGGTCTTATGGTGATTCTCCTTTGCAATCTAGATCTGGTGGTACCTTGAAAAGCCACCTATGAAGGAATACATCTCTTGACTACCTACTCCTTCAAGGACCTCATCTGTAAATGGAGTTGGGAACGGATCATGCATGCAGGAATTATTAAACTTTCTTAGGTTGACACAAATGCGGATTTCACTAGTCTTTTTATCCTAAACCACCATAAGGCTTATCCACTCTGATTATTCAACATGCTCTATGATCCCAACATCCAACATCCAATCAATCTCAGCATTCACACATTTCTTGTATCGTGGGTTCAATCGATATGGCTTCTGTCTCATAGGTTTTGCATCTGGTTTCAATGGGATTTTCATCTCCCCCATGTCCCCTAATATCCCCTTCATTTTTGAGAACCGCGTCGGAAAAATATCTCGAAATTCATGCAGCATGTCCATTATTTTTGCCATTGTTTTCGCATCCCAATAGTCTCGAATATTGGCAAATTTCGGGTTCTCTTCCGACCCAATGTTGACTTTCCTAATCTTCAGCGACTGACTCATCGAATCCGACGGTATGTCTGGTGTTGCAACATCATGGCTTCCTTCTGTCTTCAGAATATTAACATTCTGCAACTCATCATCGTCTTCAGGTTCCCTAGATAGATTGTAACATGTCATCATGGATTGCACTGAGCAGTGTGCATGTGGATCAACTGGGTATACGATAGGGATGACCTTCATCACTATGTCATGGATGATTTGCATTGCATTATGTACCTCTGGGCTAGAATCCTGGAAACTAAACATCTACGCAAAGAAAACAGACAAATCCTCCCAAGTGTTTATATTTCTGTGTAGTTCTACCACTACATACCAGGATCTCGACATCTCATCCAAAGTATGAACAAAATCATGGACCCACTCATCTTTAGGTCGCGATGCCCATAAGGCCTGAAATTCCTTCAAGTGACTAGCAAGGTCATTCCTTCCATCGCATCTCCCAGCATGATAGACCTCTGAATCATCAAAGTGCACCATCATCAATCTCTGACACTGTCCATAGTCATGGATCGTCTACTTATGTGTCGCCCACCATCGGGCTGGGGTAGCCTTTAGTGCTACATCTAGGGCCAATACCCTTTATGGTTCAAATACTTTCTCTTCAATTTCTCTAAGGAATTCTAATAATTTTGATAGCCCTTCATAAATTGGAAACTCAACAGTATCAGTTGCCACGTGATGGAGAGACTGTGTGATCAACCTGCATTTCCTGAACGACACCTCATGCAGCATATTTTTCCAATTTTCCAAAGCATCATCAGAATTAGAGGATGCAAAACTATCACTGCACTATCCAAGTTCACAATCGATGGTAGGGTGGATATAGTCTTCAGAGATATTATAGGAGTGATCCCAACTTATACTAACTTCATCCCTCACAGGTTCAATATACCGATGTCCTTCCTAAGGGTCCATGGGAGCATTGACCCTGACATCTTGGTTCTCAAATGTCATAACCCATTTTTTGAAATTGATAACCACCATGCTATCATTTTCCCACCCAATCCTTAGCAATGCAGGATAGGAACCTCCATCTTCAACCACTTCTATCACATCAAAATCAGCATACGTTTTCATACCTTCAACATGGACAGCCAGGTTTGAGGCATGACCATTGGCTAAACCTTTGCCTAATTTGCTAGTCGTACCTTCACCAGCGACCATCCCAATGCCATCTTCCCCATTAGATTCCAAGTTTTCTTGGTCAGAATGTTTACATCTGATCTAAAATCCAGAATAACCGAGTCAACCTCATAATTCCTGATCTGGATGTTTATCCTCATCTCCTTTCATGTCTTCCTCTTTTGCAAGGAGCTCACCATGGAATCCTTCAATGTATTATCTTGGTGGTACAAAAACTTATCAATCTCAACAAGGGATTCGGGATCCCTTGCCAGCGACAACCAACTCTCAAAGAACTGCTGCAAGGTACCATGCTGCCACGATGGTCTTGCCTCAACAAATGGATCAAAAGCAGACAGCATGTCGATAATAGGTAACTTACCTGGATTTATCCAGATTGCATGCTTGGCCTCAAAGAATATGTCTTTCTCCATCACAATATCGAATGCTACCTTTTTCTTTCTAGTGAACCGAACTTGCTAGCGCGGTCCATCTTCTCCAATTGTCACACTGATGTGAGTGACAACCCCAATGTCGACATCCTTTGTTTGTAGGTTCGGCTTGAATTATCACAACCGTTGATCCTTGATTCAGGTTCTGGGATTGATTCAATGGTGGGTTCTAATTCAATGGCGGGTTCATCAACACATTCTAATTCTGTGGCAAGATCTGATTCTACATCGTCAACTGGTTCTGCACTTGGAACGTTGGCTAGTTTTGAGTCTGCGCATTCTACAACTAAGGAATGTTTCCAGCCTACCATTTTGCAATCAATTGAGGGAAATTTTCAACATTATGCTCATTGACCACACAGTATGTACACTACACATGAGAATACTCCCTCTGGTAGTGCCCGAATACTCCACAAGTATAACACTAGATTGATTCTCGACCTTGTCCTCCTCCTTGACCGAAGCCTCCTCCTTAGAATCCTCCTTGTTGAGACTGAGGCTGGGACAACTACTATTGTGGGGGATTTGGTTTCTACTAGACATAGTGTGTGGCTTGAACATATTGTAGCTGAGGCTAAATGAGTGGTACCTGATTATACTATGGTCGTGGTGCAAACTATGGTTGAGCTACGAACTATCGTTGCGGTGCAAACTGTGGCTGCAATGTAAACTGTTGCTATGGTTGCGATAGGATAAACTACATCTGGGGTGGCGGTGTATACTACACCTGTGCTACTGCCTGTGCCATCTGTGGCTACTCTTGCATTTCCCGTGGGTCCTCACCTTTCACAAAGTATGAATCATATGTCCTTTCTTGGAGCAAGTCATAAGCTTTACAAATCATTGTGTCCTACTCACCGACAAAAGGTACAGTACAAACTCTCTACCTTGGTAACCATATTTTGCATGTAGTCACAGTTCTCATGTCGATGCCCATAGATCTGAAATATGTGACACCATGGTACCCCATCACAGCTCAATGGGTTCAGGGCTCATGAAAGAAAATAATTTCGGAATTTCGGAAATGCATCCTTGGTGTTTCAGTCTGCACGACACCGGGTGCACCAAAGGTCATCATGATCTTCCTTAGCCTTCTTGATATCTTGTAGTTGGAGCATCAGATTAGCCAACTGCGCTTGAATCTGGTTCATCCCAACCACGGTTTATCCTACTAGTGATGCTTCTAATTTCATCGTGATTTCAAGAGCCTCGCTCTGCATCGCAATCTTTTGTTGCATTAGCAGGTGTTCGATATGTGGGACAAGCATGGTAATGAACCCCTCCTTGTGCTGAACATCACTTATCTAGAAGCTGACTCAATCCATCAACATATTAAACTATTGGTCAAAGTCCCAAATTGTTTCATTATGGAACTGCTTGATTTCTTTAAACTCGGTAATGTATTGAGCCTCATACTTTGGCTTCTTGAATTTTTCAACTAACCCCTTACGGATCTCATCCAATGCTTTCGATGTACCTCCCTGAGGAACCAGCATGAATCTCATGTACCAATCTAGTGCACGACCCCTAAAATATTAGTAGCTTCATTTCATCACTCACCATTCCAGGCCTTCTTCCTTCGGTTGGTACTCTACTGCTAGACTAATGTTGAGACGTCGAGCAAGTTGACGTAGAATGCGCATTTCTTCCTGGTGGTGGAGTAGTGCACAAAGGTGTAGACATGTTACTGCTGGGGTTCAAACCTGTAGTTTTCCTAGGTGTAGCCTGGGCATGTTCATCCTCTCCATCACTAAAAGGTCACTTTGTCTTGTTTGGTTATTCCTCATGCCATCGCACTTTGATCACAGCAGGATCTTCTCCTATCCTCTGCCTCTTCTCTCGAAACCTTGCTCCTCCTCTCATACAACCACTTGTTTCCCCAAAAACCTTCACAACCTCACCAAAACTCATTCCCATCTACCCCTTACCTTTCCATGCGTCTCCCCCCTTTCTTCGTGGTGTCTACAGCCTCTGCACACCAGAGTTCCACTACTCTTGTTCCATCTTCAGAATAACTTTTTCACAGACAAGCTATTTAATAGATAGTTGCAGAGACAACAAAAATATACCTCATGGTTCATTGAAGAAATCCATTTCTACTTCACTAAATGACTTATTAGTATCAACTGCAAACACAGTAATGTAGCCCTCCAGGATACTGTCCAACCACACCTCGACAGCCTACGATGCCCTATTATCTGCTTCTTGTAATTCCTAGATCAGCTCCAGTGTCCAAGATGTCGGTTATCCTCCTTGGAAGTTTTTCTTCTTAGAAATGAACATTGCCAACCACTCATACAAGATGATAGGAAACTCACAGAGAAACCATTCATGAGGACCATTGTGAATATATCTGTCCAACCAATTTCCCGTTGACAGCTTCGGATTCTGATTTTCTATTTCAGAAAACTCTCGCAATTTTAGACCAAACCACTCCTCAATATCTGGTCAAGTTGGATGCCAAAATATATCCTCCTTTCAATCGCAACTTGATCCCGACAACAGAACCATTTTTTGTCAAAAACCCACCAACAAAGCCTCGTCGACAAGGATTCTCACTCTGTCAGTGCCCAACCAGCACGATCTTCCTGAGCATCGACCTAGACAGGTTTTACCCTACCCAGCAACTTCTACAGAGCAAACGAAGTCTCACTCGAGATGTTCAAGGGAGAGCTATCAGAACCAAGTTTCCAGTAGTAAGAAAGGAATATATGGCATCCGAGGCTTCAACAGCATTACTATCAAATTAAGTCATTCAATAGAACTAGTGACAATTATCACAATTCATCTTCACAACAATGGATCTAACAAATCACATCCTTCATTTAGAGTAGCAGTGTTATAGCAGCAGTATCATTCATAAAACAACTTTAATAAGATTCATCATCATTCATCATAATTGCAACCAAAATGGGATAGATCGCATCATTAGTTTATTGCAGCAACATCACTAAATCGTAAACATATTCAATACACTTCTCATTGACATCGTAGTGGAGAAAATAAGAAAACACAAGACATCATTTAGGTGACAACTGTCATGTCATATTAATTCTGTGCAACAGATCCAAAACAAATAATTCTTCTCCACACCAGGAGACCGATTATATCCCAAAATTCAGCATCTAACACAGACATATTGCAAATAGTTCAAAAACAGAAGACTCATAAACACTAAAGACGGATCGCATAGATTGATCACTCTCAGATACTGACTTGGACTTGTATCGCACTAATCATGATATTATACTACTCCTTATCATCTCCTTACAATTGTAAAACTATCTCTATATATAGGATTGAGCCTTTACATCAAAGGTCCACTTCCAACTAACTTCTAACTACTAATGACCTATGTCCACAAAACATGGTCAATTAATACATCAAATATTCAAAACCGGTTATTCTTCCACCCATCGCATTGATATGGCCTTGCACAGTGTCACATGAGCTTGTGCAACTACCGCGATGCTGCACAACTCACTTGCCCAAAACCCCTGCCAACATGTTTAATTCATGCAAAGTTTGATTTACTTCTCTTAAGTGTACTTTTTGTAAACGTATGTAGTTTACTTTCTCATAGTTAGGTGTACTTTTATTTCCACAAACGTAGATAGTTTAATTTCATGTACATGTGCCTTGCAAATATAGGTAGTTTACTTTCCTGCAATTTACTCTTATGAAAATGTAATTTTCTTTCTATACGTTTGAGTGTGTTAACTTTTCGCAATTTAATTTCATGTAGGTGTTTTAGTGTGTTGTGTTTAATTTGCAGATTTGTTTTAGTGGTAGATAGTCTTTCAAAAACACATAAATTTTTTGGGTGCAGTAAGAACCCCATAGACTAATCCTTGTGTGAAGAAGGTCCTACCAACAAAAAAAATGGACTCAAATGCTACTCATTAGTATGAGAGAACTCTCTCGAATCGTAGCAAAATCTAGAGTCTCGACCTCTACCAAAGAGCATATCCTGACAGAATTTAAGAGCTTATCAACTACTCCTGAAATGACAGATAAACCAAAATCCAAAGAAAAACAAAAGGATTTTCTTTGCAAAAATGCAAAAGAAGCTGATACATTGGGTATTACATCCGAGGGAGAGAAACCAAAAATTAAAGAGTTCTCTACATGCAAACCAACAGATACATCATATGCTCAAAACACTACTCAACTAGAAGAAGAGGATCTGTATGACATGGTGAAGGAAGATGAGTACCAATACTACATCGAAAGATGGTTTCAAAAGGTAACTCGATCGCAATACCGTTCCTTCCTTCAACACATTTTGATGCAAAGACAAGTAATTTGGTTGAACTACCACATCCAGGTAATCACTGCAACAACATTTTCATATGTGGATAAAGGTACAATTCACATATTGCCATTCGCACTTGGTTTCATTGGAAAAAATCATATACTTGAATAAACATGTTTTCTTTCTTCTTAGGGTAGGGAAATATGTATATGAATAAAAAGTTGCATTTTTAGTTTAGGGAACAATGCAAATTCGCTATTCCTTGTTTTATTTTTCAAATAAAAGAACTAAGAAGAAGATAATGTCAACAACTAAACCGAAACAATTTTCCATCATTATTTATTTTCATACATGCATATTTCTAACCATAATAATCACTCGAGACCAATTTTAAACACCACAGTGATTTACCATAAGTTATAAGTCTATTTAAAACCTAGAGGTCACTTGTACATCCTAGCCTCATTAACAGAGTCTGTTATTTAAGAATCTTTATCACATAGTAGCATAAGGGTGAATAAAAATCCTAGTTGTGGGGAACACTATTATAACTCTATATGAAAAAGGAGAGTTTTGGGACTAGAGACACCTTTCATTCATTATCTCATGGCTTCATACACATAACACTAAGTTCATCAACCCTGTGTATCCTTGTTTCAGTAGATTCCTCTTGCAATCTTTATTTTGGTTTCATGGTAAGAAGAGATTAGATGTCCTCCAACCCATATACCACCCCACCCTGTAACATGGTTTTTAGAGCTGCTCCTCTACCACTTTTTCATAGGAAAACTTAGTTGTTGAATATCTATAGGGAGTGGAAAGATTGGGACAAGAGCCTCTGATAGAAAACGGGTTTAAGAGGTTGACCCGACGGGGTACTGAACAGGCTCATTAGAAGCGGGTATCGACCTGTGGTATGACTAGGTAAACCAGACTGGGTATTGAACGGACCCGACTAAAAGAGAGAAATATTCCTGGGGAGGCTAGATTGTTAAAAAAGAGAGAGAGAAAAAGATTCTAAAAAAAAAAGAAAAAATATGAAAATGACTATGTGATAGTAAATGTTGTTGAGGGTCTACTGGAGGAAGGCATGCCATGCTTGATCTAAAGAAAATAAACTCCATCAATCTACCATTTGAGAATGTTTGTAAGTTGCACTTAAGACCCTGTTGTCTAATTCATACTATACCTAGGATATCACTATCCTAGAAGTGGGACCCATAAACTTAGGAGTCTAATGAACTTGAAATGTAAACTTTGTCCATAATTACTTGAATGACGATAAACCTTTGAGAAGTAGCAGGGGTGACTGGTTTCCTATAGGCTTTACACATTATCTATACCCTCATGTTTTCTATTTTAACCCAGTCTTAATTCATTCATGGCTTGAGGATGTGCCATACCTTCGTTCTCAGGAAGAGAGTCTCAATTTATATGGTCTTCATAAGTATGAATTATTACTAGTTGGCGGAATTGTGTGTATTGAAAAATATTAAAGTAGTTTTTTTCTAAGTTCTAGTTTTCATGCAGTAATAAAGTTGGATTTGTTTTGTTGAACGATTGCCTATAAACTATTGATGATCAAGCAGAGTTTTTGAATAAATAAAAGACCACTTCCGATTCATTCATGGCACGAGGACGTGCCATACCTTTACTCAGGGGGAGTGTTGGGCTCCGGAATTGTTTTTTATAATGATTTTATTTATATTAATTTCTTGGCCTATTTACTGTAATTTGATACAAAGGGATATTTTTATTGTATTTCATCAATTAAAAAAACTTAACGTAAATGAAGCTTAATATGTTATTTTTAATGTATTAAAAACAATATTGTGTAAATGACAGTCGACTCGGTATTAAACACAACATTTCGGTACTTCATCTGACCTTTCATTCAGCCCTTCTTTCGGTCCTAAGTTCTGCACTGGGTTTTGATGACATGTTCCTTATTGGTTCCTTGGGTTTGACTTGTCTCTATCTTCTAGTCCTCACTAATTCCATACTACGTGCATATACATAACTAGAATCATGGGTTGATGTTAAGACTTTGTCTCATTAGTTTGCATTGTCTTAAAGTAATTGAAAAGAGAATACGTTTAAAATATTATGATTTTACCTTTTTAATTTCTTAAACCATGGAAAAAAATGAAAAATGTTAAATATAAAAACATTCATTGTTCAAGTGAATTAAAATAATGAAAATAACAAGAAATAGTTACACTTGAAACTTTAAGACATGACTGATTAATATATATTCAAATCCACATGAAATGGAAGTCATGTTGACCAAGCTACATAAAACCAAACCAACGACATTCATTAGTATTAATTCCAAACAAAAACCTTAAAAAGTTTAAAGGCATTTTTAACATTAAACAAATATGTAATGGCATATTCATAAAAAAAGGGCCACTTCATATATTGTTAAATAATAATTAACTGTGAGCCACTTCATTTCACCTCATATACTCTTCCTTTTGCTTTGGAATAAAACAATGTAAACATACTCCATTGACTTTCCATGAACCATTTATATAATGTAATTCCCTTATCTGTCATGAACCATTTATATAATGTAATTCCCTTATATTTCTAAAACATATTTCCATGTTATAAAACTAAAGCATATCTTTTTATGAGCAGGCTTTATTTAACGAACATATCGTGGAATAATTCACGCACAGAAAGTAAATAGAACTCTTGCACATGAAAATAGAGGGCGCACAATGGCAACGCACGGTCACAAAATGGATGGTGATGCAGCCAATAAAACCCAGCCATAATTAAACCAAGCACCCATCAATTAAATCATGTAATAACCTAGCCGAAATTCAGCCCAGAAATCAGATTTGTGAGTTAAATTTCAGCTACAGGTCATTTAACCCATCGTTCACACCTAGAGATTCATTTGTTTGCCTATCTGGACGCATTCAAGCCGCAAATTAAAATATGGGTTATGTTTCCCACCTGGACCTTATGCTTCGTGAGCCCTTGTTCAAGAATATCCACACTCCCACTCATTCATCCTACCAGCACACCAATTGGTAATGTCAAAGGAACCACCACGCATGGATTTAGGGATGGCAGACTGTCAGTTTAATGGGTCGTTTCCCTGACATTTAATGCCTACTATTTTTAGAGCCCCGGGTTGACAATTAAGTGTTGAATTATATAGTGCGTATTTTACTCAACAAATATCATTACTTGTACAAACCTTCTCCTCTGTGATAATAGCATGCTTGATGGGTTTGATTATAACATGGCTTCTTGCAGTTGTAATAATCACAGTGCAACCCTTCATAGTATTTTGTTTCTACACTAAAAAGGTTATCCTCATGGCCATGTCTCAAAAGGCCCTCAAATCTCAAGATCAAGGCAGTCAACTCGCAGCAAAGGATGTCTCTAACCATCATACTATTAGTGCCTTATCTTCACAAGAGAAGATTCTTCGTTTGTTCCAAAAGTCTTGAGAAGGCCTTCACAGAGAGAGTATCAAACAATATTTGCTTGCAGGATTTTCTCTCGCACTGTCACAATGCATCATTCTATTCAATACAACTCTGGAGTATTGGTATGGAGCACATCTTGTTTCAAAAGGAGAAATCACCTTCAAAACTTTTTTCCAAGTTTTTACATTCTCTTGACGACTAGAATAGTGATAGAAAAAGCAGAAAGTATGAGCAACAACATACCTGAAGACTCTGATGCAGTCAAATCTGTATTTGGCATACTGGACAGAGAAAGTTGTGTTGGAAATATTAAGTACTCCCTGATCAAAATAGCGCATCAGTCGACTCTATCTGAGTCTGTAGCAGGTAATATTATTTCACACAGTCTGACAGGATGAATAGATCAAGTCTCTCGTATATAAGCCAGTTTAATTTAAATGCTGAAGGGGTGATTCCATAAAGGTGGGTAACACATTTTGGCCAAATTTGGCGATGAAAACCTGATTTTTTACTCATGTGCTAGATAGAAGCCCTCGAAATGTATATATGCCATGTGAATTTGACTTGCAGTAAGAAAACAAATTGTAGAATTCTATGTTGGCTTACCAATGATATTTTTTTTAAATATTCTGATGCCATTTAATGTGTGAAATTTCGCAATTAATGAACTGCGTGACCTTAAAAATTTGAAGAAGTTAATAAGTGGCTCATGTCCAACCCCAATAATTCAATCTTACATTAATAATTTAAATATATATATATATGTGAGCATGATCTACACAAAATGCATTGTGGTATGCATATTTTTTGTTAATTCATTTCACAATATACAATTATTTATTATTTTTTGAAAGTGACCACATCTGATTTCAGCATCATTTTATACACGTGTGTCCATCCCATATTTTTTTCACTGTTTGCAAAAATTGAAAAACCAAAAATATCCTTTTGAAGAGGACACATCAATGTGTGGGCTATGCATTTTAAAGAAATTTTTGGATGTGTATTTTTTACCCTATGTATTTTTCTTTAAGCTGCTTCGATGTTGTTGTGAGGTTTTCTAAGTGTAAGTTTTAGAAATAATTAAAAATAAAACCCATATGCATTCCAAAACGCATGCATGATACCTCAATGGATAGAGGATTCGATGATGAATCTATTGGTTTGAACTCCGCTCATTTATTTCACCATCGAAAAGTTCAAGTTTTTACTCGTAGAGTGTTCGACACAAATCTTGTTTAATATTTGTTTAAATAATATTGTGAGTGAGTTGAAATAGTTGTGTCACAACTAATCCCAAGTTACCTTTGGTTTGACAACCAAGTTTATCAATAAGAAGATCTTCTAATATAGAGATTTTTTTGTGCTCCACTAGTTCGGAATTCTCAATTCTATTATATTTTGTCAATTTTGTTGTGTTTTTGGATTACAACTTTTAAAATTCTTTTAACCTCTAACTAGCAACTATAAGTAGTAAATGTATATATGTTTATAAATTTTTATAGACATAACTAATTATTTAGTTTTATGAAGACACTTTTTTTTGTGAAGATAGTTTACTATCAAACTAGCATACCCCCAAAACGGGGGAAATGAAACACCAAAGAGAAAATGAAATGAACATTAATGAAGATATATCTTGCTCAAAATAATGCTAATAACATAGAGATATGAATCGAGATAAACAATTCCCTAAGGATCTAGTCACCTTCAAGATAAAATTATGCTAGATGCAACCAAAATACCAAGTTAAATACCTAACCCATCGGCCTGGATTTAGTTTCATAACGTGATTAAGATTTCGACCCTATTAAGATGAAGAAAAATTGCATGCATAAAATGAAAGCATGATTCTCTCTCTGGCCATATTTTGCTATTTAATCTCCCTTGAACAACACACATCCCATGTCTGTGCATTTGATTCATGCATGATGCCATTCTCCACCATAGTTGTCATTTTCTCCTATCATCAAAGCACATCATTTGGCTAGAGCAATTGTTGGAGAAATCGTAGCGTCATTAATCATATAATTACAAATTAATCTCTATTTGTGAAACTCCTTTGTTTATTTCTTTTGGATGTTGTTCTAATTTACATGAGCTAGTTTTATAGATGATTTTTAATTTGTTGGTCAGTTTTAGGGCATATTATCACCCCATGTATTTATTTGGTTGTTTGATTGTGTTGGAACTGTCATAACTTTGAAAGTAAATTTGGTTTGCATTTGGGTTAGAGATAGGTAGATCTCTTCGGATCTTGATCTAATATTTTGAAAGAAAGTCAACTGAAATGTGAGATTTTGTTACCAAAATCCTGAAGCTCTGCTTCATGGCACCAAGGCTTATGCAAGAAAAGGGCTCGGAACACTCCCTTCGATAGAGAAAACACAACCTAACCCTAGGTTCCAATTCTAATGAGCACCATTGGATTCCTTTTTAATTGAGGCTGGATATATACTTGAGGGAGTCAAACTCCTCTTGGTGATGAGAAACTCCAATTTTACTTATGAGAAAGTCATCCCTTTCACCAGCGGCGACAATTTGGGTGGATACTTCTAATTCTTCATGGGATGCCTCGACTTCGCTCCAAGATGCGTTCGAGCAACATATCCTAGGATATCATTGACAGAGACACCCATGGGCACCATAAACTCTATAGCTCCTAAGCTCGACGGCACATTCTGTGCAGTCCCCTCTCCTTGCACTCTAGCCGAAACGCAGGTGTGCCTCTTCTGCGGCAGCGTCAAACTAGGCTTTTGAACCTACTGCTTTATTTTAGGGATCGATGAAGAGCCTACTAGCATGCTCATGAATTATATCTCAATGTCCATGGGCCGAATGGGGGATTCTTTCTCACTGGAAATCTCAATTGCGTCGAGGTTGCTCAGCGTGTCGCACTCCTTGATCCTTACTACGCACCTGACAACTCTACACCTCTACTCTACAACTCACACTCAAGACTCTTCAACTATACTCGGATCAACACTTTTCTCACGTGAATGAAATGCTTTGAAAAATGCCTTCCTCCCACGTCACGCACGATTTTTATAACCACTTCCCAATTTGAAATCATCATTACCAAATCCATTGTGTCCATCATCACCCAAATCCAGCAATAATGACATCAAATCTGCTGGCAATCTTACCTTCCTAATGGTCAGATTGACCATTAATGCGTGTTGTTTCAACAAGCATTACTAGCTAACTATTTTAAATACCTGCATTTATTGCTGATTTGACCAACCCACAGGCCTACTGCTATCGCAGGTGGTCTCCCTTTCATCGATACTAACTCCATCCTTACACGGCCTCTTCCCCTAGGCTCACCTTGTTGCTATCTAACAAAATATTATAGTTTATTTTTTTCACAACACCTCAAGTGGTGCACAGCTCTGGACCTGTCCTATAGGGCTTTAAGTGACTCCCATTGACGAGCGTCGACAGTACTACACCATTTAATTGTTGTAACTGAACTGCACCTCTAGAAGTAATGGAATGAACAAGATACAGACCTAACCAATGCATCTGTAACTTACCTGAATGCTTCATGAACTTGCTATCGTATAAAAACACCAAATCTCCTTCCACAATCTGTCTATGCTTAATGTGACGATTATGCCATGCCTTCTGTCGATCCTTCGCAACGCGCTGGTGGAAGCCTACAATAAAGTGGTCCTCTTTAAGCTGGATCAACTATGCAATGCACTCTTCTAATGTTTCTACATCATCCATGTCGATTGTTGCAGCAATGCGCAAACTAGGAACAATGTATTCCATGGGCATGACTGCCTCTTGCCCATATACCAGCTTAAATGGTGTCTGTCCTTTCATCCTTTTACAAGTGGTGTGATAGGCCCATAGCACTGCTAGAGTTTTCAAGTCCTAGTCATCGTGATTAGCATTACATACCTTTGTCAATGCTATTTCCAAAATTTTGTTGAATGCTTCAACAGTCCCATTCGCCTACAGATGGTATGGCGTGATTTTCTTATATTGCACCTGTAACTCCTCAGTTATCACTCTCATAGTGTAGTTGATAAAATGACTTCCCCTGGTCACTCATCAATATCCTGGGACACCCAAACCATGTCACAATATTCTCAAACATGAACTTCACTGCTGTCACAATGGTACAATCCACAACTAGTGCGACCTCTGCCCACCTGGTCATATAATCAGTTACGGTAATGATGTATCATGCACCAGTCCTATTCCTGAGTGGATTAATTGGACCCACAAAATCCATGGCCCATTTAGAAAAAGGTTGTAAAGTTGCATGCGGAACAAGCGTCATCTCATCCCACCGCAATGGTTTACCAGTGCACTGGCAGACTTCACAAACTTGCGCATAGTCTGTGGCATCATTATGCAACATAAGCCACCATAGCCTGATGTGCAATACATTCCACGCAGTATCCCTTCCTCCATAGTGACCTCCCGCGATTCCTGCATGTACTTCTTCTAGAATGGGTCCCTACTCATGCAGTAGGATACACCATCGCAAGATTTCATCTAGTCCAATATTGTATAACTGCCCAACAATTAGCTAGAAATCTGAAGCCTTTACTACCAAATGCTTCTTCTGACTAGTTGACAGGTTCTCAGGGGCAACCCTAGTGGCCAAAAACTAAATTATTGGGGCATAATGATCATCTTTGATATCGACCCGGAATAGTTGTGCATCTGGAAATCCATCATCAATATTGGTAGGTTCTTCTCTGGTCTCAATGCGAGATAGGTGATTAGGACCAGCATTCAACCACCCTAGCTTCACAACTATCTTAAAGTCAAATTCTTGAAAAAGTAGCAACTACCGACAAATATTCCCCCCCAACACAGGATTATTTACCAAATATTGCAAGGCGGAATGATCGGTGAACATCTTGAAGTGACTGCCTAATAAATAGTCCTTGAACTTTTGCAAGGCATAAACCATCGCCAAGGATTCTCTTTTAGTCATTGTGTAATTTTTTTCAGCAAAGGACAACTTCCTACTCGCATATGCATTCGGGTTATCCAGGTCACCCTCACCTAGTTGTGCAAGCACAACCCCCAGCGCAACAAAAGAGGCCTCGACATGCACATGGAACTCCTTGTTCCAATCAAGTAATACTAGTATGGGTGCAGAGGCCATCTTGGCCTTCAGTGTGTCAAAACTTCCTTGACATTCCTGACCCAACTCAAATGCAACATCCTTCTTTAATAGCTTCTCCATAGGGGCAGTAATCGCAATGTATCCTTTGATGAACTTGTGATAGTACCTCATGTGCCCCAGCGTCTCCCAAAGCATATTCACATTTGTCGATGGCGGAAAACTAAGAATTAGCGTGATCTTCACTGGATTAACCAACATCCCTTGCTTGCACATAATATGGCCCAATGACATTCCAAATGGCGCGCAGAAAATGAACTTCTTTGAGTTTAGTGAGATTTGATGCTATCGACACCATTCCAGCATCAATCACAGGTTTTCTAAATGATCTCTAACAAAACTATAGAATTTCCAGTCATCCATGCATACCTACAGGAATTTTTGAATGAAATATTTGAACGCAGCGAAAACCACCCGAGAAAAGATCGTTGGTGCATTCTTTAACCCAAAAGGCATGACTGTATATTGAAAACAACCCCATTCAGTGACAAACGTGGTCTTATGGCGATCCTCCTTTGCAATCTAGATCTGGTGGTACCCCGAACAACCACCTATAAAGGAATACATCTCATGACCACCTACTCCTTCAAGGACCTCATCTGTAAACAAAGTCAGGAACGGATCATGCATGCAGGCATTATTCAATTTTCTTAGGTCGATGCAAATGCAGATTTCATCGGTCTTTTTATACTAAACCACCATAAGGCTTATCCACTCTGATTCTTCAACAAGCTCGATGAGCCCAGCATCTAGCATCTAGTCAATCTCAGCATTCATGCGTTCCTTGTATCGTGGGTTCAATTGATATGGCTTCTGTCTCACAGGTTTTCCATCTGGTTTCATTGGGATTTTCATCACCCCCGGGTCCCCTAATATCCCCTTCATTTCTGAGAACTGTGTCGAAAAAATATCCTAGAATTCATGTAGTAGTTCTGTGATTTTGGCCATTGTTTCCGCATCCCAATAGTCCCCAATATTGGAAAATTTTGGGTTCTCTTCTAACCCAATGTTGACTTTCCATATCTTCAGTGATTGACTCATCGAATCCATCTGTATGTCTGGCACTGCAACATCGTGGCTTCCTTCTAACTCTGGAATATTAACATTATGCAACTCATCATCATCTTTAGGTTCCCCAGATAGATTGTAACATGTCATCATGGATTGCATCAAGCAGTGCACATGTGGATCAACTGGGTATGCGACATGCATGACCTTCAACACTACGTCATGGATGATTTGCAATGCATTATGTACCTCTAGTTTGGGATCCTAGAAACTAGACGTCTACGCAAAGAAAACAGACAACTCCTCCCAAGTGTTTATATTTCTGCGTAGTTCTGCCCCTACATACCAAGATCTCGGCATCTTGTCCAAAGTATGAACAAAAGCATGGACCGACTCATCTTTAGGTCATGATGCCCATAAGGCTTGACATTCCTTCAAGTGACTGGTGGGTTCATTCCTTCCATCGTATCTCCCAGCATGATAGAACTCTGAATTGTTGAAGCACATCATCATCAATCTCCAACACTGTCCCCAGTCATGGATCATATTCTTGTGCATCACCCACCATTGGACCAGGGTAGCCTTCAATGCTACATCTAGGGCCAATACCCTTTGTGGTTCAAACACTTTCTCTTCAATTTCTCGAAGGAATTATGATAACTTCAGCAGCCCTTCATAAATTGGAAACTCGATAGTCTCAGTTGCTACGCGATGGAGAGACTGTGTGATCAACCCACATTTCCTGAATGACACCTCATGTAGCCTATTTTTCCAATTTTCCAAAGCATCATCAGAATTAGAGGATGCAGAACTATCGCTGCACCATCCAAGTTCACCATCGACGATAGGGTGGATATAGTCTTTAGAGATATTATAGGAGTGATCCCAATTTCTATTGGCTTCATCCCTCACAGGTTCAATATACCGAAGTCCTTCTTGAGGGTCCATGGGAGCAATGACCCTAACATCCTGGTTCTCAAATGTCATAACCCATTTTTTGAAATTGATAACCTCCATGATATCATTGTCCCATCCAATCCCTAGAAGTGCTGGATAGGAACCTCCATCTTCAAGCACTTCTATCACATCAAAATCAGCATATGTTTTCATACCTTCAACATCGAAAACCAGGTTTGAGATGGGACCAATGGGATGAACCTTTGCCTAATTTGCTAGTCACAGCTGCACTAGCGACCATCCCAAAGTTAGATTCCCCATCAGCTTCCAATTTTGCTTGGTCAAAATGTTTACATATGATCTGAGATCCGGAATACCCAATTCAACCTCATAATATCCAATCTGGATGTTCATCCTCATCTCCTTGCCTGTCTTCCTCTTTTGCAAGGAGTTCACCATGGAATCCTTCAACGTATTATCTCAGTGGTACCAAAACTTCTCAATCTTGACAAGGGCTTCAGGATCCCTTGCCAGCAATAAACAGCTCTCAAAGAACTGCTGCAAGGTACCATGTTGTCATGATGGTCTTGCCTCTACAGATGAATCAAAAGTAGACGACATGTTGATAATAGGTAACTTACCCAAATTTCTCCCGATTGCATGCTTGGCCTTGAAGAAGGTGTCTTTCTCTGTCACAATGTCAAATATGCCTTTTTCTTTCTAGAAAATTGAATTTGTTGGTGTGGTCCATCTTCTCCATTTGTTGCACCAACGCAAGTGACAACCCCAACATTGAAATCCTTCATTCGTGGTTTGAATTGAATTGTCGCAACCGTCAATCCTTGATTCAGGTTTTGGGCTTGATTCAATGGTGGGTTCTGATTCAATGATAGGTTTGTCAGCACATTCTGAGTCCGTGGTAGGATTTTATTCTGTATCATCAGTTGGTTCTGCACTTGAAATGTTGGATGGTTTTGAGTCTGCGCATTCTACAACTGAGGAATGTTTCTATCCTGCCATTTTGCAATGAACTAAGGGAAATTTTCAACATTATGGTCATTGACCGCATAGTATGTACATTGCGCATGAGGACACTCCCTTTGGTAGTTCCTGAATACTCCATAGGTATAACACTGGATTGATTCTTGACCTCGTCCTCTTCCTCAATCCAAGCCTCCTCCTCAGACTACTCGTTGTTGAAACTAAGGTTGGGCCAACTACTGCTGCATGGGTTTTGGTTGCTGCTGGACATAGTGTATAGCTTGAGCATATTGTGGCTGAGGATGAATGAGCAATACCTAATTATACTGTGGTCATGATGTAAACTACGTTCGCGCTACGAACTGCAACTGCGGTGCAAACTATGGTTGCGATGTAAACTGCTGCTACGATTGCGACGGGATAAACTACATCTGGGGTGGAATTGTATATTGCACTTGCACTGCTAGTTGGGCCATCTATGGCTATAGTTGCATTGCCTATGGGTCCTCACCTTTCACAAAGTATGAATCATATGTCCTTTCCTGGAGCAAGTCATAAGCTTGACAGTTTTTATCATCGTGTCCTACTGGCCGACAAAAGGTACAATACAGACTCTCTACCTTGGTAACCATCTTTTGCATGTAGTCACAGTTCACATGTCTATGCCCATAGACCTAACATATGCGGCACCATGGTACCCCAGTGCAGCTCAATGGGTTTGGGGCTCCTAAAAGCAAATAATTTCATAATGTCAGACATGTATCCTTGGTTTGTCCATCTGCATGACACTGGGTGCACCAAAGGTTGTCATGATCTTCCTTATCCTTCTTGATATCTTGTATTTGGAGCGTCAGATTGGCCAATTGTGCTTGAATCTGGTTCATCCTGACCACAGTTTCTTTTCTCCTATCGGCAATGCTTCTAATTTCATCGTGATTTCTAGAGCCTCGCTCTGTGTCATAATATTTTTCTGCATTAGTGGGTGTTGGATATGTGGGACAAGTGCAGAAATGAACCACTCCTTGTGCTGAACATCGCTCATTTGGAAGCTGACTTGATCCATCAACATATTAAACCGTTGATCAAAGTCCCAAATTGTTTCATTGGGGAACTGCTTGATTTCTTTCAACTCGGTAATGTACTGAGCCTCAGACTTCAGCTTCTTGAATTCTTCAAATAACCCCTTATGGATCTCATCCAATGTCTTCACTGTACCTCCCTGAGGAACCAGCATGAATCTCATGTACCAATCCAGCACATGACCCCTAAGGCTGGTTTCCAACTAGTGTTTCTTGATATCGTCATCCACAATCTGTCAGGCAGTCTAGATCACCTCACACAAGAACCAGTATTGCTCTGGGTCATCAGTGTCATTTCCATGAAATATTGGTAGCTTCATTTCATCACCTGCCATTTCAGGCCTTCTTCCTTTGGCTGGTACTCTACTACTAGACTGTTGTTGACACATTGGGCAAGTCGATGTAGAATTTGCATTTCTTCCTGGTGGTGAAGTAGTGCACAAATTTGTATACATGTTACTACTGGGGTTCAAACCTACCATTGTTCTGGGCATAGCCTGGGTGTAGTTGTCCTCTTCATCACTGAAAGGTCTCTTTGTCTTGTATGTTTATTCCTTGTGGCATTGCACTTCGGTCATAGCAAGACCTTCTCCTATCCTCTGCCTCATCTCCTGAAACCTTGCTCCTCCTCTTGTACAACCACTTGTTTCCTCGGTGACCTTCACAACCTAAAAAAAACTCATGCCCATTTACCCCTTACCTTTCCATGTGTCTCCCCCCTTTTGTGACGGTTTCTACAACCTCCGCACACCAGAGTTCCACTACTCTTGGTCCATCTTCATAATGCCTTTTTCGTAGACAACCTATTTAATAGTAAGCTGCAGAGACAACAAAAATCTACCTCGTGGTCCATTGAAGAACTCTCTTTCTACTTCGCTAAATGACTTATTGGCATCAACTGCAAACTCGATAATGTATCCCTCCACGATATTGTCCAACCACACCTCTACAGCCTGTGATGCCCTATTGTATGTTTCTTGTAATTCCTGGATCAGCTCCAGATTCCAAGATGTCGATTCTCCTCCTTGGAATTTTTTCTTTTTAGAAGCGAACTTCACCAGCCACTCATACAAGATTATAGGAACCTCACAGAAAAACCATTCGTGTGGACCATTGTGAATATATCTGTCCAACCAATTTCCCGTTAACAACTTCGGATTCTGATTTTTTGTTTCAACAAACTCTTGTAGTTTTAGAGCAAACCACTCCTCGATATTCAGTCGAGTAAGATGCCAAAAAATATCCTCCTTTCAATCACAACTTGATCCCAGAAACAAAACCATTTGTTGGAAAAAAACCCACCAACAAAGCCTCATCAACAGGGGTTTTTACTCTGTCGACACCCAACCAGCGCGATCTCCCTGAGCACTGACTTAGACAGGTTTTACCCTGCCCAGCAACATCTGTAGAGCGAACGAAGTCTCAACCCGAGATGTTCAAGGGAGAGCTGTCAGAACCAATTTTTCAGCAGTAAGAAAGGAAGATATGGCATCCAGGGGTTCAACAACATAACTATCAGATTAAGTCAATCAACCGAATTAAGACAATTATCACAATTCATCTTCACAACTATGGATCTAACAGATCACATCCTTCATTTAGAGCAGCAGTGTTATCACAGCAGTATCATTCGTAAAGCAACTGTAATAAGCTTCATCATCATTCATCATAATTGCAACCAAATTGGGATACATTGCATCATCATTTTATTGCAGCAACATCAATAAATCATAAATAGATTCAATACACTTCTCATTGACATCGCAGCAAAGAAAACAGGAAAACAAAAGACATCATTTAGGAAACAACTGACATGTCATATTAATTATGTGCAACAGATCCAAAACATATAATTCTTCTCCACAGCAGGAGACCAATTATATCCCAAAATTCAATATCTGACACATACAGATCGCAGATAGTTCAAAAATAGAAGACTCATCAAGACCATAGACAGATTGCACAGATTGATCACTCTCAGATATTGAATTGGACTTGTATCTCATTGATCATGATCTTCTACTCCTCCTTATCGTCTCTTTACAATTTCAAAACTAGCTCTATATATAGGATTGAGCCTTTACATCAAAGGTCCACTTCTAACTAACTTCTAACTATTAATGACCTATGTACACAAAACATGGTCAATTAATACATTAAATATTCAAAAGCGGTTATTCTTCCGCCCATCGCGCTGATATGGCCTTGCGCGGTGTCGCGTGAGCTTGCGCAGCTACCGCGACGCTGTGCAACTCACTTGCCAAAAACCCTTGCCAACATGTTTACTTCACGCAAAGTTTGATTTACTTCTCTTAAGTGTATTTTTTACAAACATAGGTAGTTTACTTTCTCATAGTTAGGTGTACTTTTCTATAGTTTAATTTCATGTACGTGTGCCTTGCAAGTCTAGGTAGTTTACTTTCCTGCAATTTACTCTTATGCAAGTTTGATTTTATGTCCGTACGTTTGAGTGTGTTTACTTTCCGCAAGTTAATTTCATGTAGGTGTTTTAGTGTGTTGTGTTTAATTTGCAGATTTGTTTTAGTTGTAGATAGTCTTTCAAAAACAAATAATTTTTTTGGGTGCAGTAAGAACCCCAGAGACTAATCCTTGTGTGAAGAAGGACCTACCAATAAACAAAATGGACAGAAATGTGCTCATTAGTATGAGAGAACTCTCTCGAATCCTAGCAAAAGTTTCGGTCTTGAACTCTACCGAAGAGCATATCTTGACAAAAGTTTAGAGGTTATCAACTACTCCTGAAATGACAGACGAACCAAAATCCCAATAACTACAAAAGGATTTCTTTGCAAAAATTGAAAAGAAGCTGATACATTGCGCATTACATTCTAGGGAGAGAAACCGGAAATTAAAGATTTCTCTACATGCATAATAATAGATCCATCATATGTTAGACTTTTATCATTTAAGCAATATGATCTTAGGATCTTATTTGAGAGAATAACATTCACAACAATAAACACATGAGACAAGAGACACAAAGAATTTTCCTTGGGGAAACCATAAAGGAGAAAACCTGCAAATTCCTCAGAGATAGAATAAGCACCAATGGAATCAGTAAAACCTGAAAACATAGAGATGATGTCCAACAAATTGTTATCTTTCTCTCTCTTGAGAGAGATTCTCATCTCTCACTCATGTGCCCCAATGAGTGAGTGTGTGTGTGATAAATAGAGAGGCTCACTCTCTATTTACATTCTTTCGTTCACTTAATGTCCACTTCAACATGTCTGCCCCACTTAACAATTACCTACCAAGGCCGACATCTCTATGAGATTCTAATAACCATAGTGCCCCACAACTGTGGGGACCTTTCCCTTCGATCAATAAGGAGGGTTAACCTTGACACAATTGTGGAGACTATTTCCCCGACTTACAATGGAGGGTTATTCTCAATGACTTTACATGACGTGTTTACATTATTGATTCTCCCGATGGGAACATCGGGGTATGACATGAATCAATTACATTACAAATACTTCCTGGAATAAACATTGGGGTACAATACATAAGATGTACAAGTGAATACATTTCAAAGTTACAAATACATCAACACTCCCTCTTAACTAGGAAGGTATTCTCTCGACACAATTTATCAACACAAGTCTTCTTCTCTGTATCATCTCGATCAACATCAAGTCATCTTTATCTTCAATTCATTTTCATCTTCAAGTCATCTTCATCATCAATTAATCTTCATCAAGTCTAGATCATCACTGGATCATCATCAAGTCTGGATCATCACTTGATCTAGAGCATCACTAGATCATCATTATCATCATTGCTCCGCTATCTCAATCAAATGGTGATATCTCTTCATTCTTCTCGTCACAAGAATTTCTACTGATCCAGCCCTTTTTCATGCTGGTTGTAGGCCTAGCCTCTATGTAGGTCTTCATCTTCTTCAACACCTATATCTGACCATGATAGGAACACATCCAAGAACCATGTCAGAAAGGCCCGCCTAGCACTTACATCTGACCATGGGAGGAACACATCCACCACCATGTCAGAAAGGCACGCCCATCACTCACATCTGACCATGGGAGGAACATATCCAAGAACCATGTCAGAAAATCCCAACACTTACATCCGACCAAGGGAGGAACACATCCAAGAACCATGTCAGAAAGGCCCAGCACTTACATATGACCATGGGAGGAACACATCCAAGAACCATGTTAGAAAGGCCCAGCACTTACATCTGACCATGGGAGGAACACATCCAAGAACCATGTCAAAAATGCCCAGCACTTACATTCACCAGCATGATAGGACACACCTACTATCATCTGTGAAAAGACCCATCACTTACAACCATCAGCATGATAGGACACACCTACTATCATCTGTGAAAGGGCCCAACACTTACAACCATCAACATGATAGGACACACCTACTATCTTCTATGGAAGGGCCCAGCACATACAACCAGTGGCATGGTAGGACACAACTACTACCATCCATGGAAGGGCTCTGCACTTACAACCAGTGGCATGGTAGGACACAAATAGTACCATCCATGGAAGGGCTGTGCACTTACAACTGATCATGTGGGAGCTAATCCCACAGTCATATCAGAATGGCTCTTAGCTTTAGGTTGAGTATTCCTGGTAACTAACCAGGTGCCTCCATTCTCCCAGAGAATGGCCTCTCAGCACTAAGCTGAGTATTCCTGGTAACTGACCAAGTGCCTCCATTCTCCTAGAGAATGGCCTCTCAACACTAAGCTGATTATTCCTGGTAATTGACCAGGTGGCTCCATTCTCCCATAGAATGGCCTCTCAGCACCAAGCTAAGTATTCTTGGTAACTGACCAGGTGCCTCCATTCTCCTATAGAATGGCCTTTCAAAACTACGCTGAGTATTCCTGGTAACTGACTAGGTGCCTCCATTCTCCCAGAGAATGCCCTTCAGCACTTATATCTGATCATGTGGGAACACATCCCTCAATCACATCAAAATGGCTCTGCACTTATCATGTGGTAACAAAATCCACAATCACATCAGATCATCTATGCACTTATATCTGACCATGTGAAGCTCAGGATTCCAGCATGTCAGAAGGGACACAGCACTTACATCTGACCATAGAAGGAACCAATCCTCTCACCATGTCAGAAGGGCTCACAGACTCATCACTTCCCCTTGGAAGGAACCTCGACCTGGAGAACACCAAGCTTCTCCCTGAAGTAATCAAACTTCACTTTGGCCATTTCTAGGATAGAATCACATCAGGGCTTATTAAGTCCAAGGATAACCTATGATCTTCGCCAGGAACTATTACATCCGAGGACAACCTACATGACTGATTACATCTGAGTAACCTATGAGATTCACCAGGATTTATGCTTAGAAAACCTGTCTCACTAACTATGCTAGAACTCCCTCTTTCGAGAGATCTCAATCTGGATCACTACTCCTCTCTCCATCATACAAAAATGAAATTCAGATCAACCAAATCAAATATTAGTTTTCAAAAGAAACATGCTACCTCCCAAATAGCAAGTGGCAACATCTTTTTCCTCAGTTGTACTCAGTGCCACACAATACTGCTTCCTGCTACACCAAGAAGTGCTCTTCCTATCAATGGAATTGCCTACCCAATATGAATCCACATAACCCTCCAGGTTAATGTTCTGATTTTCTTCATACTTGAGCTCATATTCAACCGTACCCTTCAGGTACCTCACTGCATGCTTTGCAACCATCAGGTGAACATGTCTCAATGTGTTCACAGCAAAGCAAATATCTGGTCTTGTATTCATCAGGTACATCAAGGAACAACTGATCTGATGATACATCATGGCATCAATTGACTCTGATGAAGCAACACTCAATAGCTTCAGGTTCGATGCCATAGGTGTGGTTATGGCCATGCAGTCCATCATCCTAAAACTCTTCAGGGTCTCTACTACATACTTCCCTTGTCCACACCTCCATGCCTAGAAAGTAGTGCATCATATCCAAGTCCTTCATCTCGAACTCGATATCAAGTCTCCTTCTTTCAAATTTAATAGCTCCTCTTTTCTGTCACGAGAAAGTCATCGACATATAACAGGATCATCACTGGCATTCCGCCTTCAACCTAGAAGTAAAGGTTGGAATCTACTTTACTCTCAATAAAGCCTAGAGTCATCAATAAGCTATCCATCCTATCATACTATGTTGAACCTCAGGATCTTCTGTAGTCACTCCCTCTGAAGTGGAGCATCATTCTTCCTCTGCCTATACTGGAGTGACAAGTAGCTTCCTCTGCTACTATTATTCTATGTATCCATCTAGGGTCATTGGATACCAAGATCCTCTATCTTGAACTTTTCAAAAGTTCTTCTCGCATCCATCTGTGAGCTTGTCATCCTCTATAGGCTTTCATCTTCAACCTTGTAGCAAAGGTTAAGATCTTCATTACTCTAGGTGATCTTCAAGCTCCTCATGTATGTGTTATCCCATGGGTGCCTTTTGAGCTCGTACAAGGCCTTCTTTTATTTTCACACATGATTCTACCTGTCATGTGTATTTCTAGTGGCTGCAAATGTCTCTTCATATTCTATGCCTCGTGCCATGAATATTGCCTTGTATCCCACGATGTTTCCATCTACTGCATTATGGAACTATGAACTTCCCTTCAGGTCTCGATACTAAATCCTATACATCATTCTTCATTTTGGATTATTAGAGTGAATCTTGAACTATCGTCACTTGTTCTTCGGAACAAGTCTCATCCTTCTTTTCTTGTAGGCAATTGTACGTGATCTTTCCTACAAGTCAAATGCACCAGTTGTATGATTAGAAACATTTCATAATACATATTCATAATGGTAAATTCTTATGCATAAAAATATAATCATGCAACTATTTTATCCAATACAACATTCATCCATATCTCACAGAAACTTTCTAGATTCCTTTCATCTCTACCATGACAACATTGATATTGTGCACTAATCCAATATGTCAGCAAAGAGGTTTCATTCTAGATAAGTAGCAATGGAGAGTTGTATAGCACCATGAGATACTTACCCATCACATGCGTATTAGTAGTATACTGTCATTAATGCAAACATTCTATCATGCATAATACATCAACTGAATATAAACAAATGCATAACAAAACAATATCATGAAATGACAATGAAATACTTATCTTTATTTGTTTCGTGGGTAGACTCCTTCTTGAGCCTTCCGCTTCATCATCTTCTTCATTCGTGAAATCATCATTTCTTATCCAAATGATCAATATGGATAAGAGGCTCTTCAAGAATTGAGTCCTTCATATCACTTGAGGGATATTCTTTGAATCGTGAGAGCTTGATCTTCAGTTGCTCCCATTTCCTCTTGTTATGAGTCGAGCTTCTTCTTGTGTGTGATCTTCCCAGAGTCTGCTAAAAGTAATTGCTTCCTTCTGGAACACATTCCTTGAATGAATCAACAATGATATTCTTTCCCTTGACAAATTTATTCTTGTGTAAGGATTTAGCGTCATCTCCCTCTAGAACCGGAACCTCTCTACTTATGTAGGTTTCCAATTCATTTTCTTCAAGAGTGAGTGAGATCCAATACAATTTGAAGTGTCTGTCCTCGTTTTGGAGCTGGCTGATCTAGGGTTTGTCAGTGAAACCCTAATTTTCAAAACTTGGAATATTTCAAATCTTATAGGATATAAATATAGATCTCTTCAATTTGAGCTGTCCAATATACTCCTTTTCTGAAAACAGTGGAGGGAAGCTCATGGAACAGGAAGCCCTAGTTTACCAATTTTTTCTGCAGACATGCCTGATACCATTTCTGAGGTATCTCCATAAGATATGCTCCTCTATGTCTGAAATTTTTTACTGAGGTACAATATTCTATCCTTGTTCCAACACCATAGTTTTCATCAGAATTTCTTTCCCAAATTGGGACTTATGAGCATTTCCCAAGGTGACTTGTTTCAGGACTATTCAGAATAGCGATGTTGTATGGACTTCCGCATGTCACGGTTTCATATTCGAGGTCTGAAACATTTACCACAGAAATTATAGTCCGTACCCTTTATATAACATCTTGATACATTTCATTTGGACCTTTGTATCCCGCGATATAGCAATTTTCCCCAGGTGTCCTGTTTGGGGAGGAATCATGGGAGAGGCTGGAACCCTAACATGGAGGAATCATATATCCTAGAATATAGTGAATCTGAGGCTAAAACTTGGATACAATGTACATCAATAATTTATCTTCGGTTTGTGAAAGTTTTAGCTTCTGCACCTTCTCCAATATCAAGATATAGCTAATCTACCAAAATTTATCAGTTTCGGTATTTTAGGATTTTTCAGGCCTGGGGTCAAACTAGCGTTTGAATTTCTCGAAGTTTCACCAAACCAAAAATCTTGACCCACCTCTCTAAAATTCAATTTTGATGAGGATATAAATCCTATGTCAAGCTCACTCAAAAATTCCTCTTTTATAAAAAGCCCTAATTTCTTGTACCAAAAACTGAATATGCCTGGAATCAAATTCTGCTTCGACAAAAAGATGCGCCCTTCAATGGAGAGTTAGCCTAGCCTTCTTTTGCTGATGGATTGTGGAGAGAGACCCAAAAATTAAGAATCCCTAGCTTCTATAGCTGCATAATGTCTTCTTCTCAGGTTAGCTCTGATACCGTGTTATATTTTTATCATTTAAGCAATATGATCTTAGGATCTTATCTGAGAGAATAACATGCACAGCAATAAACACAAGAGACAAGAGACACAAAGAATTTTCCTCAGGGAAACCATAAAGGATAAATCTGTGCTACTTCCTCAGAGATAGAATGAGCACCAATGGCATCAGTAAAAATTGAAAACATAAAGATGATCTCCAACAACTTGCTCTCTATCTCTCTCTCTCTCTCTCTCTCTCTCTCTCTCTCTCTCTTGAGAGAGCTTCTCCTCTCTCACTCATGCGCCCCAGTGAGTGAGTGTGTGTGTGATAAATAGAGAGGCTCACTATCTATTTATATTCTTTTGTTCACTTAATGTCCACTTCAACATGTCAGCCCCACTTAACAATTACTTACCAAGGCTGACATATCTATGAGATTCTAATAACCCTAGTGTCGCACAACTGTGGGGACTTTTCCCTCTGATCAACAAGGAGGGTTAACCTTGACACAATTGTGGGGAATATTGCCCCAAATTACAATGGAGGGTTATTCTCAATGACTTTACATGACTTCTTTACATTATTGATTCTCTGGATAGGAACATCAGGGTATGACATGACTCAATTACATTACAAATACTTCTCGGAATAAACATTGGGGTAAAATACATAAGATATACAAGTGAATACATTTCAAAGTTACAAATACATCAACACTCCCTCTTAACTAGGAAGGTATTCTCTCGACACAATTTATCAGCACAAGTCTTCTTCTCTGTATCATCTGGATCAACATCAATTCATCTTTATCTTCAATTCATTTTCATCTTAAAGTCATCTTCATCATCAATTCATCTTCGTTTAGTCTAGATCATCATTGGATCATCATTGAGTCTGGATCATCCCTTGATCTGGAGCATCACTGGATTTTCATCAAGTCTGGATCATCATTATCATCACTGCTTCTGCTATCTCAATCAAATGCTGCTATCTCTTCATTCTTCTCGTCACAGGAATTTCTACAGAGCCATCCCTTTTTCATGCTGCTTATAGGCCTAGCCTCCATGTAGGTCTTCATCTTTTTCAACACCTATATCTGACCATGGAAGGAACACATCCAAGAACCATGTCAGAAAGGCCTACCCATCACTTACATCTGACCATGGGAGGAACACATCCACCACCATGTCAGAAAGGCATGCCCAGCACTCACATCTGACCATGGGGGGAACACATCCAAGAACCATGTCAAAAAATCCCAACACTTACATCCGACCATGGGAGGAATACATCCAAGACCATGTCAGAAAGGCCCAACACTTACATCCGACCATGGGAGGAACACATACAAGAACCGTGTCATAAAGGCCCAGAACTTACATCCGACCATGGGAGGAACACATCCAAAAACCATGTTAGAAAGGCCCAGCACTTACATTCACCAACATGATAGGACACACCTACTATCATTTGTGAAAAGTCCCAACAATTACAACCATCAGCATGATAGGACACACCTACTATCATCTGTGGAAGGGCCCAACACTTACAACCATTAGCATGACAAGACACACCTACTATCATCTGTGTAAGGGCCCAACACTTACAACCAGTGGCATGGTAGGACACAACTACTACCATCCATGGAAGGGATCTGCACTTACAACCAATGGCATGGTAGGACACAAATACTACCATCCATGGAAGGGCCCTGCACTTACAACTGATCATGTGGGAGCCAATCCCGTAGTCATATAAGAATGGCTCTCAGCTCTAGGTTGAGTATTCCTGGTAGCTAACTAGGTGCCTCCATTCTCCCAGAGAATGGACTCTCGACATTAAGCTGAGTATTCCTGGTAACTAACCAGGTGCCTCCATTGTCCCAGAGAATGGCCTCTCAGTACTAAGCTGAGTATTCCTGGTAACTAACCAGGTGGCTCCATTCTCCCAGAGAATGGCCTCTTAGCACTAAGCTGAGTATTCCTGGTAACTGACCAGGTGCATCCATTCTCCCATAGAATGGACTATCAGCACTAAGCTGAGTATTGCTAGTAACTAACCATGTGCCTCCATTCTCCCAGAGAATGGTGCCTCAACACTAAGCTGAGTATTCCTAGTAAATGACCAGGTGCCTCCATTCTCCCAGAGAATGGCCTTCAGTACTTATATCTGATCATGTGGGAACACGTCCCTCAATCACATCAGAATGGCTTTGCACTGATCATGTGGTAACACAACCCACAATCACATCAAAGCATCTGTGCACTTATATATGACCATGTGAATCTCAGGCTTCCACCATGTCAGAAGGGCCACAACACTTACATCTGACCATGGAAGGAACCAATCCTCTCACTGTGTCAGAAGGGCTCATGGACTCATTACTTCCCCTTGGAAGGAACCTCGATCTAGAGAACACCAAGCTTCTCCCTAAAGTACTCAAACTTCAGTTTGGCCATTTCTAGCATAGAATCACATCAAGGCTGATTATGTCCAAGTATAACATGTGTGTCCATCCCAGTTTTTTTTCACTGTTTGCAAAAATTGAAAAACCAAAGATACCGTTTTGAAGGGGACGCGTCGATGTGTGAGATGTGCATTTTTAAGAAATTTTTGGATGTGTATTTTTTACCCTGCATATTTTTCTTTGAGCTGCTTAGAAGTTGTTGTGAGATTTTCTAAGTGTAATTTTTAGAACTAATTAAAAATAAAACCCATATGAATTCCAAAATGCATGCATGATACCTCAATGAATATAGGATTCAGTGATGAATCTATTGGTATAAACTCTGCTCATTTATGTGCCATGAATGACAGGGTTTACACCCCTAGAAGACACAGAGAAACATTGATTTTCCTGTAAGAGGGATAATTCTCTATTTTTCAGACCCTCGATTGAGATATTGAGCTCAATCGAGGTATTAACATCCCTCAATAGAGGTTTTTAAATAAGCTCAATCGAAGTTTTATTAAACCCTCGATCGAGCTACCATTTAAACCTCTTTTTAAAAAAAATTTCACAAGGACCTCGATTGTGGCCTTAAAACCTCGATCGAGGTTTTCTTAAAACCTAGATCGAGGTCTTAAAACCTAGATCGAGGTCTTAAAACCTAGATCAAGGTTTTTTTAAACCTATATCGAGGTTTGTTTAAAACCTAGATTGAGGTCTTAATACCTAAATCAAGGTATTCTTAAAACCTAGATTGAGGTTTTGTTAAACCCTCGATCGAGGTTTTATGATCTCGATCGAGGGTTTAAAAATTGCTTGTTGAGGTACTCTTCTGTGTTTTTTTCGAAAGATCCTTGCCAAAAATTGTAACCCAGCTCCATGGATGCACCCGAAGCTAAGTTCTTAGGTAGAGAGTTATTGCAGTCTTTAATGTTAAGTCAATAACTTCAGAGAGAAGCAATTTTAATCAATAGAATTTTTCTGTATGAAGAAGAAGATTGTAAATCTATAATATACTCTCAAGAGACAGACAAAGAGACGGTAGAGGAGAAGAAGAAGAAAAACAATGTGAAGAGTTTGAAGCCCAAGCTTCTGGGTTTTGTAAAAGTGTTAAAAACTCAAAGCTCAATGAAAGGTGAAACATCGTTGTAATTTCCAAATCTATATTTACGGCTGTAAGTTTTTGTTATGACATCACATGAAATATAAATCCAAAAGTTTATGGTTTAATACAATTTTTATTTATCCACATATCTTCTCCATATTTACTAGAGTGAATGTTGTTTACATTTACTGTAAGTGAAAGACACAAAGAATCCAAATTTATTTCACTATGTAAAAGTTCAAGTTTTTACTCGCAGAGTGTTCAACACAAATCTTATTTATATTTGTTTAAATAATATTGTGAGTGAGTTGCAATAGTTTTGTCGTAGTTAATCCCACGTTAATGGAGTGAAAAGTGTTTTTTCATATCCTAAGTCACTAAGACTAGGAAATATAAAGTTGTTCTATCCAAGAAACAATTGGTCGCACATGAGTTGGTCGCAACCTAATTCATGTTGTAGTAAAAGTCGGTCCAAGCCAAGAATCCAAGTAAGTCGCATGAGGTAAAAGTGAGTAGTAGTAACTCCGCGCAGTAATTTCATTGCAAGCATACCTTGGTCACAAGACTTTGGGAAAAATTTAAAAAGGGAAAACAAAAGGTTGAGGAAAGAAATATTGTCCTAAAAGGGAAAAAGTAATTTTCTAAGGAAAGTTAAAAATTAAAATGGATTCTAATTTGGTTCAAATATGTCGAGTTTACAAACTCTGATTTTTACAGGAAATAATTATCAATATTCGTCTCTAACAATGAAGGATTTGCTCAGAGGTCAAGATGTTTGGGATATAGTTCAAAATGGTTATATAGAACCATCAGATCAAGAAACATATAATAATCTCTCACAAGCGGAGAAAGATCCCTTGAGGGAACAGAGGAAGAAAGCTGAAAAAGATCTGTTCTACATACACCAAGCCATGCATGAAAGCATACTCCCAGGAGTAGCAGCAGAAAATATTGCAAAACAAGCATGGCACACATTGGGGACAACCTATCAAGGTTTGGACAAGGTAAATACTTCCAAACCGCAAATTCTGAAAAGCGATTTTGAATCTATGTCCATGAAAGAAACAGACTCGGGAGATGCATTTTATACTAGATTTGTTGGTTTGATAAATCAACTGAAATATCATGGAGAAACCATAGCATACCAAAGGGTTGTTGAAAAAATTCTCAGAAATCTTCCCCCAAGATTTGAATCCTTGGTTGTGACCTTCGAAGAAAAAAAATACATGACTGTGTTTACCATTGATGAGCTACAAGCTTCACTCATCAATCATGAACAAAGACTCATCCGAACAAATACGTCATTGGAAGGTGCATTTGCAACACAGTCATCCATAAGTCATGGTAGAGGGAGGGGGGGAAATAATTCAAGAGGTAGAGGAAGAATTTTCTCAAGAGAAGGATGCAGCAGTAGTCCTACGGATATCGCTGGTAGAGGACAGAATCAAAACCCCAGTCAGCCAAGAGGTCACAAATTTGATAAATCAAAAATCCAATGTCATTATTGTAATAAATTTGGTCATTATGCATATGAATGAAGGAAGAAGCAATATGACCAAGGAAAGCAAAACCAGAACCAGTCGACGAATACCATCATTTCCTTGAGCGCAATGTTGATGGCATGTGCATCCCCAATTGAATGCAATACCATCCAAGAAAGTACGCATGACATATGGTATCTAGATTTAGGATGCAACAATCATATGACTGGTAATTTAAATTTGTTTTCCAGACTAGATAATTTAGTTCAAACTGATGTTACACTTGGAAATAATGTCCAAGTCACTATTTTGGGAAAAGGTAATGTTAGTATTCTAACCAAACATGAGGAGAATAAGTATATTCCTGATGTCTATCATGTCGAAGATCTGAAACATAATTTGTTCATAATTGGACAACTGATACAAAAAGATTGCAGAGATTACATGGAGGACAATCACTGTGTGATTAAATACATACGTCCAAACAACCAGCTGATAGAAAAAGTTCCAATGACAAGCAATCACTTGTTTCCATTGAAGATAGTCCCAAAAAATACAAGAGCTACATTCAATTCAGAAAGCAAAGAAGAAGCCTTACACTGCGACAAGAAAAAAAATGACAGCGCTGAAATTCAAGCTGCATTTCAAACATAAGTTCAGGATGATTCCTGGCTATGGCATTTCAGATTTGGAAATCTGAATTTTGGTGGGATGAAGCTATTACACACAAAGAACATGGTGAAAGGATTGCCATTGATCGACAAACCAGACAGAGTTTGTGAAGGCTGCATTTTTGGAAATCACCATAGAGATATTTTTCTAGTTGAAAAGTCATACAGAGCATGCACGCCACTTGAGATTGTGCACTCTGATATTTGTGGTCCAATGCAGACATCATACATTGGTGGATGCAATTATTTTCTTACTTTTATTGATGACTACTCAAGAAAAACATGGGTATATTTTTTGAAACATAAATCTAATGCTTTTAGTTGTTTTCAGCAGTTCAAGGCACTTGTAGAGAACCAGAGTGATCACCTCATCAAAATACTAAGGATGGACAAAGGCAGTGAATATGTTTCAAATGAATTTGTAATTTTTTTCAAAACCCATGGCATACATAAGCAATTCACTGTGCGATATACACCTCAGCATAACGGTTTCGCAGAAAGAAAGAACATAACCATTATGGATATGGCGCACAACATGATGGCAGCCAAGCATTTTCCAAATGAATATTGGGTTGAAGCAATCGGAACTATTGTATACATTATGAACTAATGTCCAACAAAGAGCATGAATAACAAAGTTCCTTAAGAATAATGGATGGGTATGAATCATAGTGTTTCTAATTTAAAAATTTTTGGTTGTGTCACATATCCTCATGTTCCAGATGAGCTAAGAAATAAATTAGACAAGAAGGGAAAAAATGTAATTTTGTTGGCTATTTTGATGACACAAAAGCATACAAGTTGTATGACCCTTTCGCAAGGAAAGTAATCATTAGCCACGACATTCAATTTGTCAAGAATGGATCATGGGATGGAACCGTCGAGAATAATGTCAAGATTGTGTCGAATGTTGAGCATGATGACATGACAGGGGAATTGGTTCAAACACCACATGCAAGTCAATAGGTCATAGCATCATCGAATCCCATGACACTATGACATGGTTCAGCACAATGAACATCAACACAAGTCACAACTCAAGCTACGTAGTCAAGCACACCAAGAGGACAGCAGACCCCCTCAATCAGTTCGACATCAACAGATCCAATGAAGACAAGAAGTCTACGCGAGATATATGAAGCCGGTACACCAAATTCCTTCTCTCTCTTTGCATTGTTTTCTCAAATAGATGATCCACTAAAATTTGAGGAATATTTTGAAGATGAAGTATGGACACAAGCCATGGATGAAGAAATAGAATGCATTGAGAAAAACCAGACATGGGAACTGGTTGATGTACCAAAAGATAAAGATGTATTCAGCATCAAATGGATTTAAAAGACCAAGTAAGATGTTGATGGGAATGTGCAGAAGCACAAAGCAATAATGGTAGAAAGAGGGTTCACACAGTAGCCCATTGTTGATTTTAATGAAACATTTGCACCAGTTGCACGCATGGATGCAATCAGATCTGTTTTGGCCATCGCTGCACAAAACAAATGGCTTATTTATCAAATGGATGTTAAGTCAACATTTTTGAATGGTTATCTAGATGAAGAAGTATATGTGGAACAACCACAAGGCTACGAATTTCTAGGACAAAAACACAAAGTCTACAGGATGAAAAAGGGACTCTACAGTTTGAAGCAAGCTCCAAGAGTTTGGTACAATCACATTGATTCCTATCTCATTGAGAATGGATTTCACAGAAGTGAAAGTGAACCAACAGTGTACACCAAAGTGAATGAGAAAGGTAACATGTTAATTGTCTTCATGTATGTAGATGATTTAATATTTACAGGTAATTTTGGCATAAAATAATGTAGAATAGTCATGGAAAGTGAATTTGAAATGACTGATTTGGGGCTCATGAATTTTTTTCTGGGCATTGAAGTCCAGCAATATGAAAGTGTTATTTTCATATCACAGTCAAAGTATGCAAGTATATTTTTAAAAAGATTTAATATGTATAATTGCAATTCAACTCCAAGACTAATAATAACAGGTTTAAAATTGAGCAAGGATGATGATGGATCAACTGTAGATCCTATGTTGCTTAAAAGGCTTGTTGGAAGCCTTATGTATTTAACAACAACAAGACCACACATCATGTATGGATTAAGTTTGATCTCAAGATTAATGGAGTCACCAAGAGACTCTCATTGGCAAGCAGGTAAAATAATTCTGAGGTATGTAAGTTGCACAAAATATCTTGGCATAATGTATTCAACCTTAGAAAATTTTAAACTCATTAGATACACTGACAGTGACAATGGAGGCAGCACAGATGACAGGAAAAGCACATCTTGGTACACATTTCATTATGGTGTCGGTGTTGTTTTGTGGGCTTCAAGAAATAGCCCATAGTAACTCTATCTTCAGTAGAAGCAGAGTATGTTGTAGCAACAGGCGTTGCATGTTAAGTTGTTTGGATGAGGAGAATTTTAAAAGACCTGCTGCAGAACCAGCAAGAACCAACAACAATTTTCTCTGACAACAATTCAACCATTTCCTTGTCAAAGAATCATGTGTTTCAAAAGAA
>LPNX010755614.1:128823-143577 GCA_001517045.1 Pseudotsuga menziesii | reverse complement strand
TCCTGGAACCCACACCATCATAGTGGCTTTTCATGCTCTCAGCCTCTTTCACTTCACCGTGAATGCTGGACCAATCCTTCTTGGTCATGACACTTAGTGTATTTGGTCTATTCCAGACCTCTCAACCATGGAGTCTCTCCACATGGTTTGTCTCGGTTGCTAGGACTCCCTCATCTTACTAGCACCTTTTTCATTACCGCTCATTCCGAGCTTTCCAGGACAGTCACATGTCCACATGCACCCCTAGGATGCGCTTATAGTCTTTGCTTCCAGCGGTACCTACATTCAAACATTGAATAGATTCACATGTTTAGTTTATTCTCATCAGTTTTATCCTGTTCTAGAGATAAAACATCATAACCAAATCATATACACATGTATATTCATAAGCAAAGTAATCCAATACTTATCTGTATTGTGCATTTCCTCGTTCGTCCACAGGATCCTGCTTCGCTTTGCAAACCTTGGAATCGCCTATGGACTTAGATGTTAGGTCATCACGTCGGCTTCTCCTCAACATCAAATAATTAATGTCCAGCCAGTACATTCTCATGTCAACTGGATTTGGAACTTATCATGACCATTTCCAGGTCTAGGATCTACTATGGATCCTTAGGCACATCACAGCCCATCATACTCTTATTTCAACCATGACACATTTACTTATACCAACATTCACTTGTATCGACCATAACCCTTACTCCGAAAACCCTCACAACAACCATTTACCATTTTACCTTTAGCCTGTCAACACAAGCAACACAAGCAATACAAGCAAACTCATTAGCATTATTGCTTAAAACTGTAATCACATTCCATATCATTCACTATCAAGTATTGAGACACCAGGAGTGCGTCCACTCCCCAAAGTGTAATCAATATTGAAAACCCTTTCATGACTCAACATCGGAAAAGTGTGCACTCTCTTCTGGTGTGTGCCATGTAGGCCCTATCCATACTCAAGCAATCGGTCATCATGGAAATAAATCAAACATGTTCTGCATATGGAAATTTAATAATTAACATGCATATTCGTAGCAAGGGTCACAGAACACTTATCCATTTGTTGTCACAATATGCCTTTAGTTGGATTTATCAGACCCTCCAGCAGTTGGGAAAGGCTAAATGCTAAGCTGGTGAGCTCATCGCTGAGCTAGGAATACCTACACCAGAACTAGCCTGACTTCTATCACACCCACACACACCCAGCACAAGGAATCAGTCCCTTCTCTACTACACAGTCCCTCAGGCCCTGCATTCCCTTCCAGTGCTATCCCAGGGTTGTGGTGAAGAAAGTCAGCCCTCTAGCTCTGTCTGTGTGGTTTCCAATTACCAGGTTTAAGCAAACCAAGCCCCCATCCATGCTCCCAACACAGCTCGTATCCACACATGTCTCACCGACATAGCACATACCATCTTGCTCATGTTATTACCAAACATGCAATGCAGATGAGACATTTCAAAATGTCCAATGGCGTTTCACCCGAAACCCATTTCCAAGGGAAAACCTTACCATTATGTTTGGCTCTTGCAGGTCATCACATATGATTCTCCTGCAGTGTGTACCCCTGACACATTCATGAAATAGCCAAACAGTTAATCATCACCTGACACCACAATCCAATTGATCGTTTCATAACTAAGCAATGACATTAGCAATCAAATTCAATAAGAATTTGCAATTTTATCTACTACAGAAGTTGACTTGCTCAATTGTGGGTTTCTTGTAAGTAGCATTACTATGCCCATTATAATTTCATGCCTACTATCATAACATGAATACCCACTTACCATGTGTCCCTCCTGACACAATCTCACACAAGCCAACAATGATTAGTAGTTGTTAGCACTTTCTTAAATCCGAAATCCACAATTCAAATTTAACGACCCATTATGCATATCAACTACTTTCACAACCATGAGACTTCTTCTCATAAATGGTAGATTTTGGCATTGGTCAGATTCTTACCTCTCACTGCCATGCTCGAATAATCTACCTGAAACATAGGCTTCAAACATCCAACACAAGCTTATGCAAGCCAGTAGTGACTAGTAGTTGTCAGCACTTCTAAAATCCGAAATTCACAATTCGAATCCTAACAACCTATTATGCATATCATATAGTAGATTCTGGAATTGGTCAGGATCTTACCTCTCAATGCCATGCTCAAAGTAATATACCTGAAACATGAGTTTCAATCAACCAATCACCTGGTAAGTCTAGATGCATATAACTTCTCATTGCTACAACCATCTCCGAAGTATTTTCAGAATTTATAGAATTCAAATACTTACAACTGTTAGTCACATCAATATATACCACAACTCATTTACTTCATGCAATCGCTATTATGCTAACATTGCAAGGTATAGTCACATCATTCATGTAATTAAATGAAATGTTTAGATACTCCTTACTTCACAGGCGTATCATTCATACCACCTTGCTCTTCCATAGAGCACTTCTAGCGGCCAATTGTTCATGACTATTCTGCATTCATAACATCCTTCGAAACAGTTCCAGAATTATCATTAATTCACCATTTTAGTTCATTAGTTAGTATGCATATCACATGCATTCATCTTAATGCATTCATGCCATACATCACAACATTGCACCTACACTTATGCAATCAGTCACTCACACCCTTCATATGCATACATTCAATGCATGACAACAAGATTCATAAAATATTCTTAATGCATGTCCATTCAACGCTACCTTGCATTGATTCAGGGATACTATGCATTCAACCATACCATGGCCTAACCATGACTACCTCATATAGGATGCATTACTATAATCAATATCATTAACATGTATAGGCATGACACCTTTCTACATTCCAATATTCACATGGTATGAAGTCTCTTACCTGGACCAATCCATGGAATTTGTCATAAGCAAACTCTTACCTGCATGGGTCTCACTTACACCCTTTCCATGACCAATTTGGTTGGTCCTTGCAGGAGATTGCATAATTTGCTCACCAACTTTTGTTATGGACTCGCTGCCTTATCCCTTCTCCATAGGGTTGCTGGTCTCATTCATCAGCATCAGCAACATATTCATCTGGGTCCATGTCATCGTTGGTTTTTCCACTAATGCCAACATCAAAACAATGATTATCATTAGTGGTTCCTTATACATATATATTTTCCAATATTCTTATCATTTATGCAATATCCTACGCATGCAATACATATCCCCATGCATTTCAAGCATAGACTTAGGAAATGTAGTTCAAGTCAGCAAGATAGGGTTCTAAGGAAAACTTCCCTTTTTAAATCCCTCATCTTCTCATGGAATTCCTTTTTTCACACAGCAGCTGGTTGACTTCATAGTCCTTGCTGCCCCTGGGCATGCAACTGTCCAGATTGTCCATTTGATAACAGCGGCCCTCATTAGCACTTTGCTGCTTCATGCTCAGATTCTGGTCACTTATCCTTATTCCCTACTGGATAAGCTTTCCAACACCTATTCACACGCGTCATTCCGACCACGGATGTGAAAACCACACCACCTCCAAGAATGAAGATTTTTACCAAATATTTCCATTTTACACACAGCTGCATTGCCTCATTCATCTTTTATGAATTTTGGGTTTGACTAAATTTCCCAAACCATAGAATTTTCTTTTCACAAGACAAATTCCTGAGGGAACGACGGGGGTCAAGGGGGCTTGCCCCCTTGTGGCTTCCCTGCGCCACTGCAGGGCGGGTCGAGGGCAACGCCCTCGTTTTTTTTTTTTTTTTGTAAAACATTAATTTTCGCGCAATCCAGCGCATTAGATCACTGCCATTTTCTCTCTTTTCAGCCCTGAGAACTCACTGAAAAACAGCTCAAAATCCCACTGAAAGACAGTTGGATTTCCCCTTGTTCAATCGGGTCTCTTCTCCAATTGCTCTTCCGCAGAATCGGAGGTCGAAACCATCATCCCGTCCGCTGAATCGGCTCCTCTTTGCATTCTTCCTTCCATCGAATCGGCTCCCGGACCATTCTTCCTTCCGCAATGGTGGGTGTCGGAAGATTCTCTCTTCCACAACGACGGACGTCAGACGCCGGCGGACTTCTGACATCGGAAGCCGAATTGTTTTTCCATCCGCAACGACAGCACGCGAAGCCTTATCTTCTTCCGGCGGTAGCCTTCCTTCGTCGGAATCCAAATGGATTTCACCTCCGCAACGGCAGAAATTAACTCAGCGAACTCTTCCGCAACGGCGGATGTTAACTTCATCTAGTGGCCCGACTGTCCCATACTTAGCCAAATTTTAAACCTTTCTGCAGCGTCGACGATCGGACGGCTTTCGAGTCGGATGCGGGATCGCTCCACCATCCACAATGGCGGCACTTCTGGAATTCTTCCGCAACGGCGGCTCACCAAAGTCCAAATCCCTCCGATTGGCACTTACATCGGACGTCAGTGGAATTTCACATCGGACGCTTTGGTGTTTTCGCTTCCGCAACGTCGGCTGTCAAAATGATTCCTTTTCCAATTTGCCGCTTTTTTACTTAGGTATTTCCACGATTTTCTTCCCAGTCGGAAGACTTTAACCGTTTGGGCTTCCGCAACGGCGGACGGAAAACTTCACCAGTTCGCCCGCAACAGCGAATGCCCACTTCGTCGGCTCTTCCGATTTGGCACTTAGAACCACTTGGCATTCGAACGTCGGCAAACTCTCGTAACATCGGATGTCGGCCCACTCTCCCTTCCGATTTCTCCAACACTTAGCCAAAGTTTAAATCTTTCAGCGGCGTCGGCGATCGGACAGATTTCGAGTCGGATGCGAAATTGCTTCGCCGTCCGCAACGGCGGATGGGAGACTTCACCAATCCTTCCGCAACAACGGAAGTTAACTTGGCCAGCCCTTCCACAATGGAGGAATTCCACTTCCTCCAATGATCCGACCGCTCAACACTTAGACCGTTTTTCTAAGTTCGTCTGCTCACAGCTATTCTGCTGGACATAGAGGGTAATTCTGCCCTCTATCAGCGGCTCTTTCTTGGCCCATAGAGGCCCATTGCTTCAACCCAAGCCTTGATACCATACTGTGATGTCCCCATGCCTCCTGACCGGCGAAGAGGACGCGACGATCAACAAACACGACCGGGCAAACAGCCCCATGAACATGAACAGGAAAATTTCGTCTTGAAATTAAAAACTTACAGGATGCATATTAAGATGCCTAAGCATACACAAATGCCTGAATCCTCAATCATACAGTGGAATAAAAACACATACATCTCCAGCATTCCACCATGTACAATATGATTCATTAATTGACATCAATATATATAGAGAGATGGAATATAGACAGCAGCACTTATCTGTTGATGAAGAATTCACCCGCAACCAGCTACGTTGCTGCAACGTTCCACCCAACCATAGGCCAGCTTGCTCATCAATCTCTCAGCAATGATACCACCCCCGAGCTGGGCATGATTCCTCAAGGACTAAGGGACAATTGCAGGCTTACACATAGCCAAGGGGACACAAAACAGCAGGCAAGCATCGTTGGGTTTATCAGGCTGTCCACAAATCAGCCAAGCCAACGCAGCCCAAAGGCCAACCACTACATACACACAGCAACAATCCCTTCACAGCTCTTGTGAAGAAGGAAAAACAACCAGGAAAAGATCCCAAGCCAAGGGTGAGACACAGCTCAAATCCAACCACTCTGCTGAGTTGTTTTTGGCCCTAAAGTGGCCTAAACAACTCAGCCACAACACCCAAAAGATGATTGCATCCACAGCAACCAAAACCAGGGAAATTTAGCGACCCAAACTCACAATGAGTGATGGAAACCAATCACATCCCACGAAGGTTAATAAACAGCATTCCTAGCATAACCATGGAAACCCAAACGTAGACCCCAGCAGAAAACGGCTCACCACAAATACCTAGTTGGACACCACAGCTAACACGAAAATGCGTGGGGAAGACAACAGCCCCAAAACAAAATAGTGAGCACGGCTCTCACATGGGAAATCGACCTCAACGGTCTATGCGTGAGGAAAAACTTGCCCCCCAAGACCAAAAATACACGGGAAAACATACTCGATCCCTGCGTGAGGATTCCATCCTGCGCATGGGGGGAAACAGCCTCACCTTTGCACGTGAATCAATAGGCCATCGGGAGGACGAACAGGCCTCTGCGTGAGGAGATGAACAACCTGTGCGTGAGGGTGAGCAACAAGACGTGAAAAACACCGACCATGGGGAGAATGGAGTCGTGGGGAAGATGGAGGAATTGCTTACCTCTTTACCCATGTTTTCTCCAGCAATAAATGCCCTCAACCACTCAGCCGTAACTCCTCAACCACCAGCTGAAGCATTAAAGAGGTTGACAAGGTTGGATGAGACAAAAGGTGACAACAACAAAGGTGGCAAAACATGGGTTTTTCCCCCATAGACTAAGGTTTGACATCCCCCACCCCCTTATCCTTTGGAACCATGCCCCTTTCATTCAACGTTGCACTGTCGTAGCTGGTTGTGGTTTATTTTAATTGATGTGCATGTTTACATGATGCCGAATTACAATGTGCCTTATAGCACGACATACCATCGGCAATTATCCCTATTGCCGAAACATACACAACCAAATCGATGGTGGGGCTTTTGCCTTGAGCTCCTCACCACGATTAATTACAATATATACATCATGCAAACGGGGTCGAAACCAGGGACATTACATGTATGGCACACCATTCCTCTTCCTCAGTGGATTAATTGGACCCACAAAATCCACTTCCGATTTAGCAAAAGGTTGTAGAGTTGCATGCGGCACAAGAGGCATCTCATCCTACTGCGATGGTTTACCAACGCGCTGGAAGACATCACAACCCTGCGCATATTCTACGGCATCATTATGCAACATAGGCCACCATAGCCCAGCGCAAAACACCTTCCACATAGTAGCCCTTCCTCCATACTGACCTCCCACAATTCCTGCATGTACTTCTTCTAGAATGGGTCCCTGCTCATGCGATAGGATACACCGTCGCAATATTTCATCTAGTCCAAGCTTGTATAACTGCCCAGCAATTAGCTAGAAATCTGAAGCCTTTACTACTAACTACTTCTTCTAACTAGCTAACAGGTTCTCAAGGGCAACCCCAGTGGCCAAAAACTAAATTATTGGGGAATAATGGTCATCTGTGATATCGACCCGGAACAGTTGTGCATTTGGAAATCCGTCATCAATATTGGAAGTCTCTTCTCTGGTCTCAATTCGAGACAGGTGATCAGGACCAGCATTCAACCGTCCTAGCTTCACAACTATCTGAAAGTCAAATTCCTGAAAAAGTAGCAGCCATTAACAGATCTTCCCCCCCAACACAGGATTATTGACCAAATATTGCAACGAGGAATAATTGGTGAACATCTTGAAGTGAACACCTAAAAAATAGTGCCTGAACTTTTGCAAGGCATAAACCATCGCCAAGCCTTCTCTTTTAGTCATTGTATAATTTCATTCAGCAGATGACAACTTCCTACTGGCATATGCGATCAGGTTATCTAGGTCACCCTCACCTGGTTGCGCAAGCACAACCCCTAGCACAACAGAAGAGGCGTCGACATGCACATAGTTGTTGTAATGAGTGATAATTTAAGTGACCAAATCGCTCATGCCAAAGTTTGCTCAATTTATCAATATGAGCAACAAAAACTGAAGCAAAAGGTGATGACCCAAAGTTGTTAAATTTGTACAACCTGGTAATATCATCAACAGTTCCACTAGCAAGGACATTTTTAGGATTTTTAAAATCCTTGATTACAACTTGGTGAGGTGTAAACGTCACAGTTTTACCTTCACCTGAATGAGTAATTTGATAGACTGATAACAAATTGCAGGAAATTTTTGGAACACATAGTACATCACTGAAATGACCATTTTCTATTGGAACCGTTCTAGATCCTACAACACTTAGAGATCTATCATCACTAACAAATATTTGTTTGGTGTTACATTCATGCATAGTAGAAAAGATGGCTTTATCCTTAGCCATATGATAAGATGCTCCAGAATCAATGAGCCATTCATTTGAAGTAGAAGAAGAAGATGCAGTATAAGAGTAACCAGAAGCACAAAGTGCATGTCCATGAGAGTTAGATTCTGAAGACGAATCTAGGCTGATGTGGTTCTTCTTCATTGCTTCATCCAAGGTTGCCATCTTCTTAAAACACTTAGATTCATCATGATTATCTTTCCCACAAAAATTGCAATGACGCTCAGTCTTCTTTCCTTTTTGCTTGGATCCTTTATCATTTTTTAAGGGAGGAGCTGACTGAGAGGGTTTGGGACCCTTGTTGTTTTTCTTTTTATTGTGAAAATTTTGTTTCTTGGGAGGCTTGGACTTTTCTTTCTGTTGAGACAATAAGGCTTTCCCAAATGTATCTGCATTGTTAATTATTCCAAGATGAATGAGCTTATCTTGCTCTCTAATTAAGGAATCACAAATGGATTCAAGACTAGGCTCTACATAGCTGGTTGCAGTCAATGATTCTTTCATGGAGTAGAATGTAGATACAAAAACAGAATATGCAAGTCCAAGTTTGGAAAGAATATGATAAATACACTGTTTGTCTTCTTTCTTAATCTTGCATTCTGCACATAATAGTCTAAGAGTTTTATACTTAGATAAATACTCTTGAATGCAAGAAAAATCATTTGGATTCAAGGGAAGCAACTCATTCTCAAGTTGATGACCCCAAATTTCATTGTGTTTACCAAACACAGATTCTAACTTTTCCCAAGCTTTATCAGGTTCATCAATGCCAGATATGTGGAATCGCAAATCAGTAGAGATTGACATCCCAATCAATCCACGAGCTTCATCATATCTATTTGCCTATTTAATTTTCTTATCATCATCAGTGAGTTTTGTTTCTTTCCCTGAGGTTATCCTGAAAAGTCCTCTACTTCGCAGAACATCCTCCATACGAGATTTTCATGATAAATAGTTAGAACTTGTAAGTATAATATCACAAGGGGCAGCCATACTGTAAAATAATGGCTAAAAGAACAGAAAATAACTACTTGGATGCAAAGAGCTCGAAAAAATATGCGGTTTTAAAAAAAACGGCACTTAAAACGGATTACGGATGATGAAGTTATGCTTGATCAAAGGAAAGGTTGAAGATGTCCCTAATAGTGACGTGGCATATATTAACTTGACCAAAAAAAGAACCCCCCTCTTCCAAAGATCAACCTTTGACAATCACTTTACAATAAAGTTGCTTTGAAGTGAATCACTTTTGTAGAATAAGTGAAGTTCACTTTTACAATAATGTACTTTTAAATAGTGCGGCAATAAATTAAAAGACTTAAGTGACTCACTTTTATTTTATTTTATTAATGTGAGATGCACTTTTACAATAAAGTAACTTGAAAATAGAAATTGCATGCACTAAAAAGTAGCTTGATAAGACTTGAACTCAAGACTTATCAGACTAGAGCTCAAGACTTATCAAGGTGTAAAGCAACTTTGGACCAAGTGAGCTAAGTTTAAAAGGTACGTAAAACTATGGAAAGAGGAAGGGTTTTTTTTTTTTTTTTTTACTCTTCTCTCTCGTTTTCCATGCCTGCTTTCTTTTCCTGCAAATCAAAAAGAGAAACGAAAAACAAAAACAAAAAAACCGTTTCCACATAATGGGGTTAGATCTTGGTTAGCTTACTCGGAAATTCTATGTTTTCAAGTTTTCTCGTTGTTTCTGATTTTTCGTGATCGCACAAGGTGCACGGAAAAGACCATACGTAGCCGAGAAGACAGGAAAAAAAAACTTCCCCTCACTGTTTCTGATTCGCCGCGATCGCACAAAGTGCACAGCAAAGAGAATACGCAGCCAGTGAAAACAATAGCCCGAGACAAAAAAAAATAAAAAATCTAATAATGAACTGATAAATATGAGAGATTTAAAAAAACAAATCCGTCACTGTAACATTATACCTTCAGATTTGTCGAAATGGGTGTTTCTGGAGCAAACAAAAACGGTTTTCGATGAAACAAAAACTGTTTCCAAATGGAAATGTCGCTTCGGACACAATGGAACAGCTCCCACAGGCCAAAAATGCACATAAAATCCAAAAACCAAAAACCCTTTCAAAGTTTCGGCAACACCGGTTCCAGATCTTGATCAAAACCGAAAGCGGCTCTTCATAAAAGCTCTGATACCATCTGCAGGTTTTGGTGTAATGGAAAACATGTACACAAGGTACTCCCAAAGGACCAAACACCAAGAACAATTGCTTCACACAAACAGATCACAGATCAATACACCAATGTTTATCATGTGGTTAAAACCCTCGAGAGGGAAACAGTCCACGGCCCCGGCCAAATAGCTACTCGGAGAAATTTATTATGCAAAAGAAAGAAAGTTACATGAGCTTCTCATAATCGATCAACTAGCTAAGGACCCTCTATGCTCTTTAAATAGAGATCATAGACCGATCGGGTGTTAAGCCACAGATCAATGGTAGGTATGATCTAAGAGAAGTTGAACCGTCGGATCACTCTATGTCTAGAACATATCGTGACCGTCAGATTAGAATATTTACAAATGCATACTAATGCATACTAAAGAAACACACTTTTACCTAACGGATATATTACACAAGTTGATCTTAACTAACTCCTAAGTGTCTAAATATCTTAACATCCCCCCTTAAGAACAACTTGGGATAGGATTGAAGGATTTACAAAAGTGACACTATTAAGAGAAGGAAGGAGGAATTAGAGCCTATCCCCCCTTAAGGACACATTCCTGAACTCCTAACATAGACCAAAGTTTAGAAAACTTCGCTTCTGTAAGATACTTGGTGAAGATGTCTACAACTTGATCATCTGTAGGGCAATAGAGCACTTCAATAACACGATCATGAACAAAAATTTTGATGAAGTGCATGTGTAGCTCAATGTGTTTGCTACGCTGATGTAGAACTAGATCTTTGGCAAGATTGATGGAACTTTGATTGTCACACCAAAGTGGAGTAGGATGTTGTTGCTCAAATCCAAACTCTGAAAGGATCTGTCGAAGCCATAAAGCTTCCTGACTGGCATTAACTATGGCTCGATATTCTGCTTCTGCTGAAGAAAGAGCAAGAGCTTGTTGTTTCTTACAATCCCAAGTGACAGGTCCAGATCCTAGACTGAAAACATAACCTATAGTAGACTTCCAATCATCAGGATCACCGGCCCAATCTGAATCAGTGAAACCTAAACCGCCATGCTATCATTGTCCCACCCAATCCCTAGTAGTGCGGTATAGGAACCTCCATATTCAACCACTTCTATCACATCAAAATCAGCATACATTTTCATACCTTCAACATCGACAACCAGGTTTGAGATGCGACCAATGGGCTGAACCTTTTCCTGATTTGCTAGTCGCAGCTGCACCGACGACCATCCCAATGTTGGATTCCCCATCAACTACAAATTTTGCTTGGTCAAAATGTTTACATCTGATATGAGATCCAGAATAACCAAGTCAACCTCATAATATTTGATTTGGATGTTCATCCTCATCTCCTTGCCTGTCTTCCTCTTTTGCATGGAGCTGACTGCGGAATCCTTCAACGACTTATCCCAGTGGTACAACAACTTCTCAATATTAACAAGGGCTTTGGGATCCCTTGCCAACAACAGACAACTCTCAAAGAACTGCTGCAAGGTACCATGTTGCCACGATGGTCCTACCTCTATAGATGGATCAAAATCAGTTAGCATGTCGATAATAGGTAACTCACCTGGATTTCTCCTCATTGCATTCTTGGCCTCAAAGAAGGTGTCTTTCTCCATCACAATATTGAATGCTACCTTTTTCTTTCCAGCAAACAGAACTTGCTGGCACGGTCCATCTTTGCCAGTTGTCACACCGACACGAGTGACAACCCCAACATCGGCATCCTTTGTTCTTGGTTCGGCTTGAATTGTCGCAACCATCGATCCTTGATTCAGGTTTTGGGCTTGATTCAATGGTGGGTTCTGATTTAGCAGCGAGTTTGTCGGTAGATTTTGAGTTTATGGCGGGATCTGATCTGCATCGTTGGCTAGGTCTGCACTTGGAATGTTGGCTGGTTCTGATTCTACGCATTCTACAACTAAGGAATGTTTCCAGCCTGCCATTTTGCAATCAGCTGAGAGAAATTTTCAACATTGTGCTCATTGACCACACAGTATGTACACTACACATGAGGACACTCCCTCTTGTAGTGCCTGAATACTCCATAGGTATAACACTAGATTGATTCTCGACCTCATCCTCCTTCTCGACCTAAGCCTCCTCCTTGGACTCCTCCTTGATGAAATTGAGGCTGGGCCAACCACTACGGTGGGGGTTTTGGTTGCTGTTGGACATAGTGCACCACTTGAACATAGAGTGGTTGAGGCTGAATGAGTGGTACCTGATTATACTGTGGTAGTGGTGCAAACTACAGTTGCGCTATGAACTGCAGCTGTAGTGCAAACTGTGGCAGCGATGTAAACTACTGCTACAGGTGCGATGGGATAAAATGCATCTAGGGCAATGATGTATACTACACCTGTGTTTCTAGTTGTGCCATCTATGGCTACACTTGCATTGCCCATGGGTCCTCACCTTTCACAAAGTATGAATCATATGTCCTTTCCTGGAGCAAGTCATAAGCTTGACAGTTTTTATCATCGTGTCCTACTGACCGACAAAAGGTACAGTACAGACTCTCTGCCTTGGTAACCTTCTTTTGCATGTAGTCACAATTCTCATGTTGATGCCCATAGACCTAACATATGCGGCACCATGGTACCCCAGCACATCTCAAGGGGTTTGGGGCTCCTGAAAGAAAATAATTTCAGAATGTCAGACATGTATCCTTGGTATGTCCATTCATACGACACCGATTGCACCAAAGGTCGTCATGATCTTCCTTAGCCTTCTTGATATCTTATAGTTGGAGAATCAAATTGGCCATCTATGCTTGAATCTGTTTCATCTCGACCGCGGTTTCTCCTACGAGCGATGCTTCTAATATCATCACTATTTCTAGAGCCTTGCTCTGCGTCGCAATCATTTGTTGTATTAGCGGGTGTCAGATATATGGAATAAGCACAGTAATGAACCACTCCTTGTGCTGAACATCGCTCATCTGGAAGCTGACTCAATCCATCAACATATTAAAATGTTGATCAAAGTCAAAAATTGTTTCATTGGGGAACTTCTTGATTTCTTTCAACTCGGTAATGTACTAAGCCTTAGACTTCAACTTCTTGAATTCTTCAAACAACCCCTTACAGAGCTCATCCAATTTTTTTGTTGTACCTCCCTGAGGAACCAGCATGAATCTCATGTACCAATCCAGCGCACGACCCCTGAGGGTGGTTTGTAGCTAGTGTTTCTTGATATCATCATCCACAGTCTGTCGGGTGGTCCATATTTCCTTGCACAAGAACTAGTATTGCTCTAGGTCATCGATGTCATTTCCATGAAATATTGGTAGCTTCATTTCTTTTCCCACCATTCCAGTTCGTCTTCATCCGACTGGTATTCTACTGCTAAACTGTTGTTGACAGGTCAAGAAAGTTGACGTAGAATGCGCATTTCTTCCTAGTGGTGGAGTAGTGCGTGGATGTGTAGACACATTACTACTGGGGTTCAAACCTACCATTATTCTAGGCGTAGCCTGGGCCTGGTCATCCTTGTCGTCACTGAAAGGTTGCTTTTTCTTGTGTGGTTATTCCTCATGGCATCGCAGTTCAATCACAGCAGGACCTTCTCCTATCCTTTGCCTCTTCTGTCAAAACCTTTCTCCTCCTCTCGTACAACCACTTGTTTCCTCGATGACCTTCACAATCTTACCAAAATGCATGCTCATCTACCCCTTAACTTTCCATGCGTCTCCCCCCTTTCATCGCGGTGTCTACAGCCTCCGCACACCATAGTTCCACTACTCTTGGTCCATCTTCAGAATACCTTTTTCGCAAACAATCTATTTAATAGATAGCTGCAGAGATAGCAAAAATATACCTCGTGGTCCATTGAAGAAATCCCTTTCTACTTCGCTAAATGACTTATTGGTATCAACTACAAACTCGGTAATGTAGCCCTCCGGGATACTATCCAACCACACCTCGACAGCTCGTGATGCCCTATTGTTTGTTTCTTGTAATTCCTGGATTAGCTCCGAATTGGAAGATGTTGGTTCTCCTCCTTGGAAGTTTTTCTTCTTAGAAGCGAACTTCACCAGCCACTCATACAAGATGATAGGAAACTCACAGAAAAACCATTCATGAGGACCGTTGTGAATATATCTGTCCAACCAATTTCATGTTGACGGCTTTGGATTCTGATTTTCTATTTCAGCAAACTCTCGCAGTTTTAAGCCAAACCGCTCCTCGATCTTCGATTGAGTTAGATTCCAAAACATATCCTCCTTTCAATCGCAACTTCATCCCATCAATGGAATCATTTGTTGGAAAAAAACCACCAACAAAGCCTCATTGATAGGGGTTTTCACTCTATCGACGCCCAACCAGTGCGATCTCCCTAAGCACTAGCCCAAGAAGGTTTTACCCTGCCCAACAACATCCACAGAGCAGAGGAAGTCTCACCCAAGATTTTCAAGGGAGAGCTGTCGGAACCAAGTTTTCGGCAGTAAGAAAGGAAGATATGGGTTCGACAACATAACTATCTGATTAAGTCATTCAACAAAACTAAAACAATTATCAAAATTCATCTTCACAACTATGGATCTAACAGATTATAACCTTCATTT